>OX465555.1:19946941-20201027 GCA_950022955.1 Xestia ashworthii
TCTACAAAAAAAAAATTGGTACAGTCGTAATACGCTCTTTTTTTACAATAATAATGTGGTATTGGCACTTTTAAAAATTTACTTTAATTGATATTACAAAAGATTTTAGTTTTCAACTTGTTTAAAAACTTTAGGATTGTCCTGGTGGTACTACAGTTTTAAACTAAATAATGAAAATAAAAATATTTCCAAAACACTGCAAAACAATGGGGCCGCATCAAAATCATGGCAAAATTAACTTATACACATATTTGCTGGCCACCCTATACAAGGAGTAACCCTCAATTTTCGTTCCTGCTAGGTTATTGGAAATAAAATAAGGCTTCAGTATTGAAATACTTTAGCTCAAGACTTGGATGTTATTCGAAATTTCAAGTTGATGCCACTAGATACTTGTATACAAGTTAGGCTTTAGCAATTTCGATGTCTAGCCTTTATCCGATTGCCTCTGAATCGTTTGAGGGTATTAAAACTATGTGTTTTAAAACAGTGTTTGTGTTTGAAAAGTTTATAATTTTTATCTTGTTAGAAATTGTAACACAAAGGGTTTGTTCAAACGCAATATTTATAAAATTAAGTTTCTTTTTAAAACATTCGCTGCTATCTCGTAAAACCCAATCACGGGTTACCTACATAGTAACTACATCGACGGTCACTGTATCGACAACGATCCATCGACGGGTTAATGAGGCGACAGTACAATAAACTGACGGTACGCTATACGATAATACGCTGTATCGACAGTATACCATATCAATAATAAGTTGTATCAACGGTGCATCATTTCGATGGTACCCTGCATCGACTGCCCAACCTGAGCCAGATTTAATTAAAAAAACCGGCCAAGTGCGAGTCAGACTCGCGCACCGAGGGTTCCGTACAAACCTGTAGGTATATAAGTAAAAGTTATGGTAATTTAAGATTTTCGGAATTTTTCCTATATGTGTACTTTATAACGTTGCTTCATGCCAAATTTCAAGATTCCAGGTCGTCTGGAAGTATCCTTTAGGTTTTGATTCCCTTGCGAGTAGTTGCGAGTTTCAAAATATGCGGCTTTAATTGCTGTATCTTTTGATTGCGTTGACGTAGAAGTTTGATTTTGTTACAGCTTAAAGATATTATAGACTTGAGTATTTGTTAAGAATTTCAATATAATACCACTACGCGTTCATGAGTAAAGGGGTAATAAGTTTAAAATTATTAAAAATATTTTTATTATATGATGTAACTAAAAATTTATGCTTTTCGCAATTTTTCCTTTATCTGTGTTATAAGACGTTGCTTCGTACCAAATTTCAAGATTCTGAGTTCACGGGAAGTACCCTGTAGGTTTTGATTCCCTTGCGAGTGTCGAAAATTTGCGGCATAAACGGGAGTATCTTTTGATCGCGTTGACTTAGAAGTTTGATTTTTTCACAGCTCCAAGAGACCATAGACTTGAGTATTTGATATGAATTTCAGCTTGATACCTCCACGCGTTCCTGAGAAAAAAGGTCTTGACAGACAGACAAACAGACAGACAGACAGACAGACGGACAACAAAGTGATCCTATAAGGGTTCCGTTTTTACCTTTTGAGGTACGGAACCCTAAAAATAAGCTTGTTTAATATTATAATCACAATTTATTATTTTTTATATTGCTAGTTTTTAACCCACATAAAATGGTTGAACAATCATGAATTCGTATCCAGTACTCTTAATTATTATTACAATAACTTTCAAAATAAACATTGACAATAATGACAACCCACGGCACATTTCGGGTCGGGTACATTATAAAAGCTTATGTTTTAAATTAAATCTGCCTTGGGGCGGGCAGTTGGCAGCTTACCATCGATTTGATGTACTGTCGATGAAGCGTACCGTCGACTTAGCGTACTGTCGACTCATTAACCCGTCGATGGAACGCTGTCGATACAGTGACCGTCGATGTAGTTACTGTCGATATTATGTAGGTAACCCTAAAATTGGGACAATATAAGGACAATATATACATACCTTTACCAATATAAGGACAACATATATATACTTACCTTTTTTTTCGGTTGTGAATTCATCAAATGACGCCTCCCGCTCCGAGCGGAAGGGAGTGTCAGACTTTTACTGACTAAAACCCATCCACGTTCCTTCTTAACCCTTTTTGTTCCAGGGATCTTGGGATCAGATAATTTAATTAAGAGACGTATAAGCCTTTATTATTTCCCAGTTATGTCAATTATTTTGTGACATCGCGATGTTGTAAGCAAACGGCGCTTTTAGACGTCAATAGTTTATATTATGGCTTTGTCATCATCGATCAAAACATTATTGTCACTACAACTTGCCATGTTCCTAGTGAAGTTATAATTTCATAAACGTCATATTTCGTGGAACAGTGCTTCAATTTGAAACACGTGTAACATGTTACAATTTACGAAAATTAGTGGTGATTCGTTCACTTTGATGTTCACTTGTTTAGTAATGATAGCCAATCAACGTACACGTGATTTCATTGAAATAAATACCAAAACATCTATTTGGATATTCTTATTTTACATACGTTATTTACATCTTGTTGATAGGCATATTGTTGGTAAGACGTTTCCTCGTGTTTCAGGTTACAGTCTTCATATCTTTTTTGCAACTTTGTTGTCGTTGAATTCCAGTCTAACCGAATGTAGCTGAATCCAAGTAATTTACATGGACTGACTGCCTATTTGACCTCCAAAACCCAGTTATAGTCCGGTAGGTACCGTTGCATTTTAGGTAGTGTTTTAACGCCGATCGATTGCCATCTTGTTCAATAGACCTCGAATGACTGCATGATAAGTAAACCCAACCCGCGGTGGTTGTAGGACTGGGAGGTTAGGTTAAATTAGAAAAAGAAAATGAGATTAAGTTATAGTACTCCGGCTGAAACTTGTTTCATAAATAGTTTACATCATACTGAGCTTAAAAAAATCGTCAGATGCATGGTGGAAGGGGGATTATGCGTCAGCCGCTTGCATGAACTTGTAAATGATATAGGTCTGATGAAAAACTAAAAGCAATCTACAACCAAGTAGAGAGTGTGTGATAGATTGTTGTCATAGCACTGGGTTATACGATATCCCTTGGTAAAACTGGTTGTCAGATTTTCGAGCCACTGACTCTGTTACGAATGGCCTAGATCTAAAACTGACAGCTAGGACCAACGGCTGAACGTGCTTTGCGACGTGCACGGAGGAAACTCGGTATGTAATGACCCGAAACCCATCTACAGACCAACTTAGACAAGCGCGGCTTGACGTGAAGGTTGATCCAAGCGGTAGTTATTAAGCCACGAGCTCCACCAAGTGTTCAGCTTACATTTCTACAGCAAGGAGATGAAAGAAACCGCAAATATTCGTGGTGTTTCAGGTTCTAAAATAAATTCAGGATTACAGGAAAGAAAATTAGCTGTTATTCTTTGATATTTCAATAAAAAGATAATTATTATTGTCCTGTTAAGTATTTTGTCAGTGCATGAATAAATAAACAAAAAAGCAACAACAATTTCACGTACTGCTCTGTCAAGAAAGTAACGGGAAAAGATCATACATAAAATGTTTGACAGTCCTCCAAATTTATTTTATCACCTTCAAAGTATGCTCCTTCAGAAACGATACACTTACGCCAACGAATAATCCAATCATTAAAACATTTTTAAACGCGGTTTCCGGAATTGTTCAGTTCTTTTTTTTCGGTTTCGGTTATGTTGGAAGGCGCCATCGCCACTCCGAAGCTTGTTGACTAGTTTGCGTCAAACTCCTAAACCCACGTCTCGTCACCAGTAACAATGCGTTTCATGAATGTTGGGTCGGAATTGACTCGTTCTAGCATGTCCTCAGCGACTCTCATGCGATTGAGTTTTTGGAGAAAATTCAGGTCTTTTGGGACTAGCTGAGCGGTAACATGTTTCATACCCAAATGATTAGTTAAAATGGTACGGATCGACTCGTGAGATACAGAAAGTTCAGCGGCTATCTGTCTCAAAGTTGAATGAGGATTTTCAGTTACTATTTCCTTCACTTTTGCGATGTTAACTTCAGTTGCATACGTTGATGACCTACCAGAGCGAGGCAAATCTTCCACCACATCTCGACCGCTTTTGAACGCTTTGTACCACTCATAAGCACGTGTTTTTGATAAAGTAGATTCACCATAAGCCTTCTGTCACTGAAAATGTATTTCAGTGACTCCGAACACGAAATTCCCTTGGCGATGCAAAATTTAAGACAAACTCTTTGTTCGTTTTTTTGTCCATTCGGTGACCTTCATCGGGTACCTCATCATCTTCGCTGGCGTCGCTGCCGGTAAGAACCATCATTTGATCAAATCCCCCCCGCTTGCATCTTTCCCTGAAAGTCGCTATACACACTAGATATGATTTAACTAAAACAGTACTGTATTAATATAAATAACAGATGCAACTCAAACTCCGCGCCAAAATAAAAAAACAGTTGTGCCAATCTAACAACAACAAAAAAAAACTAAAATTTTAATTTAGAACCATAAACAAATCATCCATTCCCGATACTTTTTTGACTGAATACCCTCCCCTACCTCCCCTAAAATTGAAAAGGCTGCAACTCGTAACGGTTAGAGGTAGCCATTGGGTGTTTGAACAAATATTATATTAGGCGTCGAAACCTGTCAATATAGTTGACGTAGGGTGTTAATTGTTTGATAATTAATTTGTCTGACGGTATTTTACCAAATTTTTGTATTCAAAATTGGATACTAATGAGAAATTTTCAAATAGGATTTGTAGGTCTATTACTGCCTCACAAGTCATTCATAAGCACTGATTTCTAATTTAAAATACCTACGTATCTCTAAAAAAGTCAACAGCAAACACTCCTCGCAAGGGATCTTAAACAGCGAAAACAAAACTTCTCTTCCAAAAACTTGAACAAAAGTATTACAAAAACATTTGCGGGTCAAACTGGGCCACAAGGTCGAAATCCTCAAAATTATGCAAATCCCTGTAACGACGCTGACGAGTTGAATTTTTAATTTCTAAAGAAAACTTTGACAATGACAATTGAATTAGAATAACCCGCAGGTAGACAAGGGACAAAATATGGTTTTTATTCTTATATTTTAAGCGGGAATTTTAATTACTAGGGTTAGTGAGGGTGGTGAACCCGGTGAGAATAAATTAAAGTTGTGATGTCATTCACTTGCATTTAACCTTAACTGTTTGGATCTACTAGATTCACAAACTGCTCAAGTGGTTATATTGTACAAAGGGCTGGTGTCCGAAACTCCACGTCAAAGCGCGTATTTTGCGTACGGGCTATAAACCACCACGCCGGATCAGAAAAAATTAAGTTCTTAAAATGGACTTTATAGTCGTCGGATCGATGATGATCGATCATTCTAGATTGCTAATAAGTATGGTAATAGGTAGCTTAAAAAGTAAATAATTTCCAAATATGAAAAAAGTAAAGAAAATTATGGATGATCATTGTGACGGACTAGAAATAACTAATAAGATTATGATATGATTTTCTTTAATAAACCAAAATATAAGCAATTTAACCAAAACACTGAATATGATTTGGTGGTGTAGCAGCGTCACAATAACAGCATTGCAAAAATAAATATTTTTTTTATTTTTTTATTAATAAAATTTTAATTTCTTAAAATGGACTTTATAATCATAATCATAAAGTCCATTATAAGAATTTTGAATTTTTATAAAGTATATCTAGTCCAAGTATATCTTCCAGTGAAGTGATTGAAGTGGCCATTTTAGAACCCCAGCATGCCTGAGAGATATTTCTCGGCAGCATGTAAAGCCATGGCAGATGAAATCTGCGTGCAGGAGCTAGTTTACTCACTATTTGTTACTATTTAGATGTGACGGGTAATAATTAGTGACCGATTTATAGATTATACTCATGATATTACTATGGGACCAAACCTGAAATCGCGAAAAAAATATCTCATGCTGTTCATTGCATTTTGACCAGTTAGGCGAACTTATATGGACACTAGATTGTTTTTCACGATTTCAGGTTTGGTAAAAGTTGTTTGTTATCATGAGTACAATCAATGATACGAGTACAATCACGTGTTTAGTATCAGCCACCCCGCCAGCCAGCCCATTTACAGCTTTGCTATGGAATGCGGTGAAAACTTTAATATTTTTATATAACTTGGCAAACCATTTATTATTGCCTGATGGACCCTCGGCGGCAATTATACCACAATGTGATCCTTATTGCAAAGTAAGATTTAAGTTCTATAACTCATTAAAGAAGTTGAATGTTTCCTGTTGCTTATAATCTTTAGGGATTTCGATACGTAATAACTTATAATAAGAAAAGAATTTAGAAACGAAAACATCTTTAATGTGGAGAAGATTGTGGCTGTGTGAAAAACGCCACTTTAATGTTTTTTTAACAAGCATTGGTACACAGATATTTTTGTTTGAATTTAATGCATTTCAAAAATCGTTCATGACTGAAAAAAAAACAACATTTTGCTCAAATAAACAACATTCGTGTTAAAAGTGTGAATCTAAGTGGCAAACAAAAAAACTCAATAGATTTTATGTCCACTAACTAATACAAAAAGGTACAGTTCACGTAAAAGTTGTCTCGTTAAAAATAACGTTATAGTAACAGTTACCGCTGTTATTTAAGTTTAAGACATGAAGTCAACGCACAAAACGTGTGATATTAAAAATTCCGGAATGTTTTTGCTCCACTTTGAATTTTATTCATATAAAGGAATTTTCCATATTTATATGAAGAATTTAGTTTTACGTACTAGGTTGTGGAACTAAATTCTTGATAGAAAACTTTGTTGGGGAACATTTCTACACTGTTTTAGTGGAAAAGTTCAAGGAAGTTTATTCACAGGGAAAATTTGGTTGAATCGAGTAAAAGATGTTGCATCAAAACTATTCAGATCTTTGTCCAAGGTTTATTTTTCTGAAAAAATACGATTTTTTTTTTTAATTTATCTAGTCTTCAAATAATCGTATTGAATAGGTTTTATGCATTTATAAATGTATCGGTACGAAAACGACTAGAGGTCATATATCACACTATACCGGCGCCGCACCAGCACAGCTGTTGCCCGGGTTTGTCTCGAATTCACGCTACGGCTAGCCGCCAGCGCACTAACTGCGCATCGTCAGCGAGGTGTATGCTCGTGGTCCACGCACCAGCCGCGAGGTGCAAGCTCGCAGACCACGCGCCAGCCACGCCTATGGGCGCGACAGACGCTGTTTGAAGCAAAACTGATCAAACACTGGTCGTGCGACTAAACTATCTACCTGGTAGGTATCACGCCTTTAACCCATACTCCAGAACAACTTCAAGTATGATCTAAACTACTCATTTTACTAACTAACCATTTTAAAACTAGGTACCTTTTTAAGACTTATTCACCTACCTAAATAAACGTTACACGTGTTCAGAGTAGATCTAAAATAAATCTCGTACCTAACTACATCACGAGACCTGAATTAAGCATGGCTCATTTCAAGGGAACAGTTTGTCTAGTTAACTAGAACTAAACTAACATAAGTTAGCCTAAACAAATTATTTTTTGTAATATAGCTAGGATGGGTATCATTATTTTGTTAGTTTTTGTTCCACTGTGAAACTAATAATTTCATGAAGAATAAAATAAAGTACTTTGTGAATTATTTTCAGAAGGCACAAATGTCACTTCATTACGCAGTAAAGGCCCAGCTTAGAGTAATAGCTGAAAATTTGCTGCTTTAGCATAATCTTAATTCAATCATAATTTAGAAATCACATTAAAATTCTTAAAATGGTCACAGTTCACTTAATATTATGAATTATATCATCTTGTGAACATTTTACGACTAGTAACGTAATTCGTATTATGATAAATCCTATTAGGATAAATCAATATAATTACATTTTATTCATACCGAGGTTAATCTTAGTGGTTGACAGCCCCTAACATACCAAAACCCCTCTGTGCTGTCGGTATTTGACAGTCGCTAGTCGTTACGAGTAGTCAGAATCTCAAAAATCTCAAACAGTCAAACAGTCGGCTCAAACAGTCGCCAAATGTGAACAACCATCATTCAGTTGTTTGCGGTTAGACTAATGCCAACTCGAACATATATATTAGTTCAGAAAGGGCTGGACAGAGCACCTTTTTTATTCACCGCATTTACCCCCTAGCAAGAAAAAGTAATGCACCAATGAACTTTCCTGACAGACTGGGTCTCGATTATATGCAAGCAAATTTTCACTCTTTCATCTACAGTGAAAGTCCAATTTGAGTGATTGAAAACACTAGAGTAGACCATTCTAACCATGCACCATGGCTTTAGCTCTACTGAGTCCATCCATTGAGTTGCACTCATGTACCTTGGACTCCATGATATGCCCTTTCAATCGCTATTAATCCATTAGCATTCAGTAATACTGAATTAGCAAAAGCCAGCTTTGGCTTTGATCTAATGGTTTGATTGTGTACTGATTGTGTGCATGGTTTTGTATGGCCCCTAGGATTGCAGTGTGTGTCGTCATTAACAGGGCAATAGCGACTGTGGATTGTTCCTAACTGATAAAAGAATGACGTCGCTCATACCCCCCCCCCCCTACGGAACTATTTGCAAAAAATGTTTTCGATACCATTAAACTAGCTAAAGTTCATTCAATGAAGGCAGTTATGCCCGTTTTTACTAAGCCTCAGTTAGATGTATGCCATAATGTTACTGTTTTCAATTACTTAAAAAAGTGCTAGAATTTCAGCAAGAAATAGATATTACGCAATTTACCCTTGTCAATAAAATCACAATATAATTTTCAAACTTTCCCACTGCTGGGACACTGACAGGGGGCTGTAATCCACCATTTGGTACCCAGTGTGGAGTGTTGGATACAAAATGACGAGCCAGTTTCTTCACGATGTACTCCGTTACCATTTTGAGATAGAACAGATAGTAGTAAAGATGCTTGACCTACTTTACCTTAACTCTTTAAACCAGAATGGCTGAATATAGACCAAAAATCCCGGAAAAAGAGAACCTACGCTATAGCTCTGTCTGCACAACGCCTGTAGCGAGATAGTGTTCGCGATATTTACTTCACTAAATGCATTGAGCTCGCTATTCTTGGTGTAAAGGTTGCCATTCATAGTACTTCAATATGCGACTTTCAAATGGCAGCGATTTTGAATGTCAGCTGTTGAAAATTTTGTGTTGGAGTCGGCACTTTCGGAAATATTGTGTGTCGCGACAAAATATTGGTTTGGAGTGGTTTACTTTTGTTGTGCTGAGTTGCTGGGATTTGGACTTTAAAGCATGTTACAATTTATGCAAATTTAAATCTTAGTTATGACTCCAAAAAGATGAAAATACATAAACATTTTGTATTTTTACAATAAAATAGATCATGTGCGTAGTACTCGCTACCAGCGTGCGTGTATGACCAGATGTTTGAACGTGCAAGAGATGATATCAGGCGGCATTCTGTAGCTTCTGCCTTTATGGACTTTTGCCATACAAAATAAGGTTTTATCAAATTAGCGTAAAAATATGCACCAATGTATGTCTCATTTTAAAGCTTCTTTGATTATCTACAACATTAAACAAGAGTAATTATTTTGTAACATCTTTTCATAGTTTATTCTAAGCAGACTGCACTATTTAATTACCCACCTTATTATTAAATATAAAAAGTGTACCACAGTCAAAAATAATTACGACAGTTTCAATTTTTATGTCTTCCAGTGAATGTCGAAATAAAACCTTTTGTGGAACGACGAGTACAGTGAAGTGAATATTTTAATGTTACTTTCTCACAGTCTTTCAAGAATGCAACATTGTAAAATTACTTAAACAGGTAAAATAAATTACCTCTGAATTTGGAATTAACGCTTTTATTTTTATTTTACACGTTTCTTTGTAGAACTTTACTCTGGTTAACAAAACGATTGATCAAAGGCATTTTCTCACAGTCTTTCAAGAATGCAACATTGTAAAATTACTTAAACAGGTAAAATAAATTACCTCTAAATTTGGAATTAACGCTTTTATTTTTATTTTACACGTTTCTTTGTAGAACTTTACTCTGGTTAACAAAACGATTGATCAAAGGCATAAAAAGGCTTATTATGACCGCTCAAAGACATCTGGCTACAGGCCATACTCTCAAGGGGTCCACAGGATAGTTCGGTCAGCCTCATAGGTAAACCTGCAAGATGACACGTTGAAAAAAAAAACTGCTCGAAGAAAAAAAACAATAAGTTAAATTCAACGTGGTTAATGTGGCGCCCTCTTCCTCGGTTACTTCTTTGAAGCGTTGCCACGTCATCGCCGTCTTATTTTTTTTCGCATTGGCCATTTGTTCTACGAGCACAGGGGGGCGATCGCGCTATTTTGTAAAATGAACAAATGTCTAAAGATCGGTTTTGGTTCAACTCTGACTGTAATTCAGTTATAACGAAATTTGGTATCGCGCTAAAGTTTATGTGATGACCAAAGTCGAACTGAAACTGAACCATTCTCATAATCAAAACATTAGAGGTGTATCAATGTAACCTAGTATTGTTAGCATAATCGACCGTCGACTCAGCGTTTAAATTGTTGTACCTCTAGTTTTGACAGCACTTGTCTATGAGTTATGTTGCTTTGGTTGGAGTTTAGGTGGGAATTTCGAAGAATTTGAAGTGGTGACTGAAAAAATGTCGAGATATGATTTCAAGTGGTTACCTATTTAGCTTAGAAAGTTACTTGTATCCTTTCAACATCTCGGGAGTGAATACGTGTTTTAAATATATCAAAAAATCTGTGAAATATTTTGTATTGGTAAGTATTTTAATTCTCTTGAAATAATGGCATTTATTTTATTAATTATAAATACACAAAGATACTTTTAGTAATTCTGTACAATAATTGATTTATGAATAAGATGACCCACTGAACAATTTTAGATAAATAATTAGTTAATTAATGCACAATTACTATTTATTTACTGATTTCGAATACGGAGTCGATGTCGGCTATGCGCCACTAGCGGCCTCCTCAGTTTAAGTCTGTTACTGATAATGTATTTATATTACCTATTTCTGAGTTTATTCATCGAATTTTATAGAAAATGGAGCAACAGCGTCGCGTCCACGACTGTTCGCCAACTGGAGATGATGTTGGAGTTTTTAGAAGGCCACAAAAACCTTGCTTTAGGTAGAATAAAATCTAAAGAATTCCACCACATCACACTCGTGCGCCGTTTCCATGAAGTCTAGGTACATCATTTTAACGATTTTTACTACTTTTTATCACAAAAACACTAAACCAATTCAGAAAAAGTTGCTCCGTAGTAACTTTAACACAACTTGTGTTTATGGTTTGGTTTTGTCTCTGTTCTAGTCCAACTTCGGTTCAAACATCTGTCAACACTTTAGCGCGATGCGAAAAGTACTTAAAATCGTGTTTCGGTTATGGTTTAGTTTTGATTTGGATGGGATTTTTTAGCGCGATCGCCCCCCAGAGCATCATATAAAGGGTGTAAAAGACCTCTTAACGCAGACGAAACGCACTTGTTTTCCCGTCAATGCGATTTTTTTTGTTCTACACCATACCTGTGAACCTTTTAGTTACGGAGATAGGTATTGGGGGCGAAGTTCCAACTTTTTGACAAGTTTTTTTTTAATTCAATTTGTTTTAATGTAAGATTTTTACTTTAAACACATCCACGACCCCCGTACTATTCAATCCATCCACCAGCATAGTTTTTTGAGGGCGGCACATTGACGTATACCGTAAAACGTGTTTTTGACGCCCAAAAAAAGTCGTTTCCCTGCAATAATTGTTGCGTGTGAGTGATACCTAGAATGATGTACAGAATGCTTGGTTGACGGCTTTGTGATGAGTCTGTTTACACCTGTCTGAGAGCTATGTAATTCTGTCACTGCAAGTTTAAATCATCATCATCATCGGCCTATTAATGTTCCCACTGCTGGGACAGGCCTCCTCTCTATGAGAGGGAATGGGCTATATAATCCACCACGCGGGCCCAGTGCGGATTGGTAGATGTCACATGTCTTCGAATTTATGGTTCTAGGACATGCCGGTTTCCTCACGATGTTTTCCTTCACCGTTTTGAGAGCAGCGGTGATGTAATAAATTACACAAAGTAAAGCGCCTGCCTGGGTTCGAACCCACGACTTACTGAACGTAAGTCGGGGCCGCCACCACTGGGCCACCGCTGCTCTCAAGTTTAAATTCCTCTTAATACCATGCAGTAAAAGAGCTTACGACTTGAGAAGAAGAAGCTTGAAGCCTAAGATAAAGGCAACACAGTCTGGACCGCAATCAAGCCATCTGACACCTAAACAGCCCGTGTCAGGGCGTCTAAACTTGTTAAAACTAAATTGTTTCAAATTCTACATTGCTCATTATATTTCAAAGTGACCTCTGAAAGTCAAAACTAGGTCAGATATAAACGACGTGGTTGTAAAGCATTTTGTCTTGTGTTAACCAGATTTAAACAAACAATGTCTGGTTTTATAAACAATTTCATAACCTGACAAAAAATCATTTAATGTTATTATTTCTGACGTTTGCGAGGCTAGCATGGCCGGAAATTGCAAAGGATAGACAGATATGGAAAGAGAAAAAGGAGGGCAGTGAACATAACCTAAGAAACTAGTAAAAATAGTCATCAAACATATCTGCTGACTGCTTAAGTGGTTATTACTTCAAGACGAAATTTTTTTTTGATTCTCACACACATGCGGAAAAACTTTAGTCGTAGCGTAGTCAGTGGCCCAAAAAGTCTGATAACCAGTCTTACCAAGGGCTATCGTAATACCCAGTACTAACTGGGTTGTGGAGGTCAGATAGGCAGTCCTCCGTGTAAAATACTGGTGTTCACCTGCATCCGGTTGGACTGGAAGCCCAACATAGTTGGGAAAAGCTATCCAGATGATAATGTGGTAAATGTTTCTTCTACAGATTTTTATTTGAAAAAGGCTTTCAATAATGTATTTCATAATAGTTATTTTTTATACAAGAGTCCAAAGTTATTTTTTAACAGCGTGATCTGTTTTGGTGATGGAGTAAGCGAAGGATTCTAAAATTGAATCACGAGCGCAGCAAGTGATTCAAATATTAGAATCCTGAGCGTTAGCGAGGGAATCAAAAGAGCACGAGGTGAAAAATCTTTGCACTCAAGTGCACCACGTAACTTTTCATCCCACCTCAGCGAGGAAATAATTAAATGCTAAAACAAAACTTCCTCGTCGCTAGAACACTTACATACACACACAACACATTACAACAACACATTAACATTTTATGTTTTTCACTTGTTTTCAAATTGATTGTTTTTAACCTAAGGTTTTTTTAACAATACGACATGAAAAGAAAATGGTGCGTGCAAAGCAAATTAAAAAAAAGTACCCCAAGTGAGTTCTGGGTCTGCGATTTTAACAAATTAAAAAAGGTTTTATCATAAATTCGGCACCATGGAGGTAGAAGTAAATAGGTTTAATGATGTTTTTAATTCACAAACTTATTGCACACGATGTTTTAAATTCAAATTTACTTTATCCTCTAGAGGATAAAAACGGCTTTCGCACTCAGAACCGAAGAGCAAAAATACGCTTTCCGGGATGGGGGGATGAAAAGTTATTTTCTAAACCTACTTGCTAAACAAAAATACCTACAAATAGACTATATAAAGTCAATATTTTAATTTCCATTGAACTTATTGAAATCCCCTCTTCCTTTGAAAGTTACCAGGAAAACAGGATCATGCAAGGTACTCAATTAATGCGAGTATACTATCAATAATTCTCCTATACAACTTGTAGGCTTTTAAAGCCTCACGAAGGGTTCTTAGATAATCCTATGATAGGTTTTCTCATTCTCGGCTCCGCATTATCCTTTGATAGCACATTTTAATTTATGCGGGTTCCCATAAATTAATAATATCATATCGTAAATTCTATTGCTAAAACTTTGTTATTAACGCAATGTTTTTGCTATAAAACGTGATTAGATTTGAAATTAATTTGACGAAAGTTTTTGAAAAAGATAATGCGCAGTTTCGATAGTCTTTTTGTGCGTTAGTTCGATAAAGTTTTAGGCATTATTCTTTTATGACTTTTTTTTTGCATTGCATTAGATGGATGGTACGTTATCTACACATCTTTGTTACATAATATCACGCTTGCAATCCCCAAAGGGTTAGGCAAAGGCGTACCTAATAGTACACCCACATTTCCCTAATTAACCGACTTCCAAAAAGGAGGAGGTTCTCTATTCGACTGTATGTATTTAACCGACTTCCAAAAAGGAGGAGGTTCTCTATTCGACTGTATGTATTTTTTTTTTTTTTTATGTATGTTCACCGATTATTCGAAGACGCCTAAACCGATTTGAAAAATTCTTTTTTTGTTTGAAAGGGTATACTTCCAAGTTGGTCCCATAGTCGCCAAGTCGGGATCTGATGATGGAATCTTGGCGAAATCGAGGGAACTCTTCAAATTTTATAGGATAACGTACAGCAAGTTTGGTATTTTCTA
Source organism: Xestia ashworthii (assembly GCA_950022955.1). Classification (NCBI taxonomy): domain Eukaryota; kingdom Metazoa; phylum Arthropoda; class Insecta; order Lepidoptera; family Noctuidae; genus Xestia; species Xestia ashworthii. Next base: position 19,961,475 of record OX465555.1, read on the forward strand.
CAACAAGTGAAGCATTTGCGTTTGATAAGAACCATTCTACCATCAGATCTGATGATGAAGCCAAGAGTCACGGAACTCCATAATGAGACAATGTATCCTAGTCGTGTTTGGGCTTGTTGTAATTGTAACGGTATGCACTTTCCATGTGAACCACTAAAAAGTGAAAAATAAAAACTTTTTTGCAAAACATAAAACCGACTTCAAAAAAAAACCAAAAAAGGCTTTATTTTTAGTAAAAAAGTTTTTTAATGCATTAATGTCGTCATTCTATCGATGAGGGCAACGTATGGGGACATAATCTTTGTTACTTAAAGTAAGTTCTCCATCAGAATGGTAAAAACAGCCTAGCTGATCGAACAACCCTTCCGCTGGTATTAAGTAACAAGCAACTCTGTCACAAACTTAAATCCACTTTCATAAATCAAATTCCCGTCCACTATTTATCGGCGTCCGTACAGTACTTGCGGAGAAACTATAAGTTTTACTCATGGCTCTGTTTATATTAAACTTGGGCGAATTCCCTGAGAATTCCTGCACCTGTGACATTAACTTTATTAATTTAGTACGTACAGTAGCGGACTGAACTGCAGAACTAATAACCTAGTAGGTGTGCTTTGGAAAAACGCCAATACGTATAATTGCTCGCTTTTTTTCAGATTAAGCCTGATTTAAGAATTGAAAAATTCTTTAGGTGCGTTAAGCACTTTTATGGTGAAAAAAAAACATGGAACTCGCGTGACCGTCACGTACATTTTTGTTGCACTCGTAGTCGATCCGCAACCGCTGCGGCGTAGCACCACATAGGCGTGCGCGGGGCACAACGGGGCCTGAACGGGGAAGAGATTGGGGAGGGGGAAGGGAGGGGGGAAATAGAATGAATGAACACATAAATAAAACAATCGGCCAAGTGCGAGTCGGACTCGCCCATGATGGGTTCCGTAGCAGTAAAAAGTAAAACTTAATTTTTATTTTGATATTGAGTTGATTGAATGAAAAGTAAATTGCGGTTTACGATTTATGACGTATTAAAAAAAAAACTACTAACTAGATCTTGTTCAAACCAAAAAAAAAGTGATATAAGAAACCTCAATATCATTTTTGAAGACCTATCCATAGATACCAATCGCGTGTGGGTTTGATGAAAAAAAAATTGAGTTTCAGTTCTAAGTATGGGGAAACCCAAAAATTTATTGTTTTTTTTTTCTATTTTCGTGTGAAAATCTTAATGCGGTTCACAGAATACATCTACTTACCAAGTTTCAACAGCATGGTTCGTATATTTCGGAAAAAAGTGGCTGTGACATACGGACGGACAGACAGACAGACAGACGGAAAGACAGACAGACATGATGAATCCATAAGCGTTCCGTTTTTTGCCATTTGACTACGGAACCCTAAAAATGTGCAGCTCGACGATACAGTTAACAAGTTACTTAGCTTTCATTTCTAAGTCTTCAAAGACATGTTTTTGGGTGAAAGGTCGGTAGCAGTAGCAGTTTTCAATTTTCTAGAAGAGGCGCATATTTTTTTTAACTAGCATCCTAATAAACACTCACACTCATTGATAGACACTCTATACTTTTTCTATTTTATATCATATTTCTTTCCTTGATCTTGATGCTACTCTTGATTTAATATAGCAGTTCTTCTCCATAGAGATCTATGCTTTGGAATGGGCAACTACAATACTTTCAGAGTTATTATGCCTTGTGACTAGGACTGTAGCTTCATTTTTAACCGACTTCCAAAAAGGAGGAGGTTCTCTATTCGACTGTATGTTTTTTTTTTTTTTTTTTTTTTTTTTTTATGTATGTTACCCGATTACTCGAAGACGCCTAAACCGATTTGAAAAATTCTTTTTTTGTTTGAAAGGGTATACTTCCAAGTTGGTCCCATAGTCGCCAAGTCGGGATCTGATGATGGAATCTTGGCGAAATCGAGGGAACTCTTCAAATTTTATAGGATAACGTACAGCAATTTTTATATTTTCTACAACAAGTGAAGCATTTGCGTTTGATAAGAACCATTCTACCATCAGATCTGATGATGAAGCCAAGAGTCACGGAACTCCATAATGAGACAATGTATCCTAGTCGTGTTTGGGCTTGTTGTAATTGTAACGGTATGCACTTTCCATGTGAACCACTAAAAAGTGAAAAATAAAAACTTTTTTGCAAAAAATAAAACCGACTTCAAAAAGAAAAAGTGAAAAATAACTTTAGCTTCTGAAGTCGGTGACAAAAAAATTAAATCAATCATACAAACGTCACCGACTTCAGAAGCTAAAGTTATTTTTCACTTTTTCTTTTTGAAGTCGGTTTTATTTTTTGCAAAAAAGTATTTTATTGTTGTCTTTGTTTCTACAATATTCAGAAGACGTTTTATCTGGTCTACTTAAAATAAATTATTTTAAATTCGATGATACGATGAATCCACATTTTTTTAGCAGTACTTGCTCAATGGATTTTGTTGAACTGTAACAGTGAAAAGCTTTACCAATCGTGTCTGAATCGAAAATGGGTACTGATTGCTAAATAGCAGTCAATTCAATCATTAATTTTAAAGCTTTACATTTCTAAAGCTTCAAAATTGATGACGTAGTTTCAAATGTTTCAAAATTTTAGTTTGCACTATTTTTATGGTATTTTTGACAATGATGTTTCTTGTGCATAGACAGATTTGAATATTTATTCTGTTTATATCAGAACATGAACATTTTTATACACCATATTTTCTTCAGCAAATATTCATAAGATCTCTCTTCATAAATGAAGTTGGCTCAGATTAAAGACACAATGGTTAAATATCAAGTTATCTGGCTATTGTTCAACATAAGAGAGGATCGCTTTTGAATGTATCGCACTCATTACAAATTATAATAATTTCGCCTCTTTGTTAAAATCTACCTTAATATGCGATCGGGCAATTATTGTAGGGTAACTCTGTTGTAGTACATAAAAATGTGATAATTTCTCAAATATGTTTTACTCATAATATCCAGGGTCCCAGCAGTGGGAACATTATTGGATGATTATTAGGCTATTTTGTTGTTGAGAGGAGCTCGTGGCTAATTTATATCAGTCGCTCGAGTCAATCTTTAGGTTAAGCCGTGCTTGCCTAGGTTGGTCTGTGGATGGGTGACCACCCTTACATACCGAGTTTCCTCCGTGCCTCGGAAAGCACATTAAGCTGTTGGTCCCGATTGTCTTTTCTCCATCTTTGACAGTCGTTACAGGTAGTCAGTGGCCATAAAAATCTGACACCAGTTTTACCAAGTGGTATGGGTATTGTATTTCCCAGTATTAACTGGGTTTTGGAGGTCAGATAGGCACTCGCTCCATGTAAAATACTGGTATTCAGCTGCATCCGGTTAGACTGGAAGCCGACCCGAACATAGTTAAGAAAAGGCTAGGCAGATGGTATTAGGCTAATTTGTGAAGCTCGACCCACATTTCACCAGATATGTTTAAGTTCCATGTAATAGGGAGCAAGCCTATTGCCATCAACCGGGCATAGACTCCGTGACTGCTACTGAGAAGTTCCTGTCGGAAAAACCGAATGAAACTTGGCCAGATCTGCCCGCGTAGTATGACTATCGTAGTCATGAAAGAGAGTCGACCAATCTTTTGTTCATCTGTCATTTTGTCGATTCAATGACAGATGAACAAAAGATTTGTCAATTGTCTTTCGTGTCTACGGTGGTCATGCTACGCGGGCTGGGAATATAACGCAGGACTTCATGCTCAACAGTTGCACTTGCAACCACTAGACGAACGAGGCAATAAGTTTTGTGAAGTTCATTACGCCAAAAAAAAACTATCTGAAAATATTATAACAACGAACAAGCGAATAGGAAAATGTTACGAATTACAACAAATACTATTTTTGGCTTGGGAAAAAAATATACCTTTTATCGTTACTAAGTTCCGTAGTTATAAGTTGATTTCTGCATTTGTATCATTGAGTAATAAACTTGCTTGAGGACATGATCTTTGACATCTACGTACGTTTCTTTCTTTCTTTCTTTCTTTACATCTACGGATGGTTAATGTATAGGACAACTTGGTTACAAATGGTCGAATCAAAATCAAAATATTTATTTCACATAGGCCTAGATCTGGGCACTTATAAAACGTCGAAAAAGGTGCACGGTTGGCGTTGGTTGATTCCATGGAGAAGAACCGGCAAGAAACTCCATGGTTACTCTTTTCAAATCATTTGGTATTACAATATTATTATGTTACAGCATTAGTATTAAAGTTTGGGGGGACAGCGAAGGCCCGAAAATAGGTCGTTGCATACTATACAAAAAATGTAAAACAAAATGAATATTTAACAAAAGTTAAACAGCATCTGGGAATCTACAAAGCCTACAATGTTCACTCATTCACAAATAATAGGTAAAAAAGCATAGATCTATTCAAAGTTAAGTAAATATTTAAAAAAAAGAAAGTTTAATTAAAGAACACACATTTTTTTTTGTTCTTCACCATGCCTTCTAGTAACGGAGATATTGGAGGCCAAATTTCCAACTTTTTGGCAAGTTTTTTTTAAAGACAAGTTTTTACTGCTAGATTTTTACTTTAAACACATACTCGACCCCCGTAATATTCAATCCAACGTTTTGAATGCGTTACATTGAGTTCTCCACAAAACATGATTTTTCACCCTTAAAACTGGTTGACGGCTTCGTGATGAGTTTGTTTACCCTGTACACACATGGTTATAACAATGGTCGAATCTTTTTCACACCCACAAAGTTACGTTTACTCTTTGTTTTTTCAAAAACAATATAAAAAATATTCATACATTGACAAACACCTATTCTAGGTTCCCACAAAACAAAAGATGAACATACAAAGCCTCAATTTTGTTTAGCTATTGTCGAACGAGTCCAGGAATGTCCCACGCAAACGGGATACATGCTCATAGTACTTCGGCGGCTCACAGAAAACCATTGTTAAAGAGAAAGGCCGAAGTTCAAAAGGATACAATGTACCCACAATTCTATATGAACGCATAATGTACAGTCCTCACACGTAGTAACGTCTGACAGAAACAACCCGAAAACCACCTTATTTAAATGAGTATAGAGATCACTGTCATTTCCCAGACTTGTTAGTGGCCGCAACTAAACAATCATTCATTTTATTTATTCATTAACAGTTTACTTGTGTTGAACATTACATTACATATTTAATAAAATTATAACATGCGGTAACTAATACATTTAAAAGCTTATTAAAATAAAAGTGAAATATTCATACAGTTTCAAAAATACATAATTATTCCAACAAAAAAGTACAATAAACAAATACCGGTTATGTCAAATTTAATGTCAAAAAAAGCGGTATAATGTCAAAAATTTAATGTCAAAAATACAGCAACTTTATTGAAATGGTTGAAAAGATCATTTTCTTTTCGATAGTGATACCCAATCAGAAGTTAAATTATAGTGGAAGAGCAGTAGCGTACATAGCAGTCCTAAATCATTTCCAAAAGACGAAGGCTTGCTTACCTAACAGAGATGCTTCTAAAAAGATATGTGACCCAACTATTTCGCGCGAGCGGTTGTACCATCAACCGTGGCTGATGACGACGACCCACATACTCGTCTAGCAAGGCTAGCTCCACCCTTTACAATATATAAACATAAATAAATAAGTTTGAACCTGCATTTAGTGAAATAAGTCGACAAAGGTAAAATAAAACCGACCACTATTTTTTCAAATAGTGGTCGGTTTTATTTTACCTTTGTCGGCATCTCGCAGTTCAACCTAGAGAGGTCGTCGTCTGCTTAACCGGACTATCCTGTGGGCGCCTTGAGTGTAAGGCCTCCAGCCAGGGACTGACCACTCTGCTTAGAGTAATCAACTTCATCTGAAATCATGGTGGATGAACTTGTCACGGGTAGTCTATCTCTGAGTTAAATGTGACATTCATTGACTACTTTTTGATTTGAGTGTAAAAATCTGAATTTTAATGTGCTTAATCTAGGAGTACTGTCCTTATTCAATAACCATCGCGACGGGAGAACCTAAATTAAAACCTTAGCCAGCTCGCTACTAAGTTTTCCACCAAAACATGCTCCTAACATTTTGACGCCTGAAAATCTGAGAGTATAAATATCAAGTTCATAGATTTACACTTTGAAGATACACCCTGAGATATTACAGCAGGCTAAAGCGTAAATCATCGCCAATCTTTTGTTTACGAGCGCGATAACCACACCGCCGTGCAACGCCCGCGACGCCGCCATTTTAGTTTTATCATCCGAATTGGTTTATGCTCTCATGTGGTGTGTGGTAGGTATTATGATTAAATTATTTTGAGCTTTTCTGCTCTGGAGGCGAAAATTTAAACTACATTTTCATGATAATGTCGCGTCGTGAGACTTTGGAATTGTCATTTTCTGCCTAGCCTTTTCCCAGCGTCTGTTCGGCTTCAAGACTTACCGGATTCGGCTGAGTACCAGTATTTTACATGGAGCGACTGTCTATCTGACCTCCACAACCTAGTTCTTAGCGTTACAATATGATATCATCCTCCACACAGTTCATCCATCGTTTCTTTGATATTCCTCTACTCTTAGAAGATACCATCGAACCATCCGTTAGCAGCGTCTCAAATTACCGATTTGACTTACCTAACTTCCTAAATAGAGTAAACCGTCATACATATTTAATCAAAGGCCCCGAAAACTGCTCTAATTTATTCCAGAACGTTTAAAATTTACTGCCGATGCCGAGGAAATAAAGCGAATGAAATCTAAAACCTAATTTCGTTAATTGGCTCTCGGATTCCGTCGCTAATCTATGAACACTTAGAGACTCATTTACCAATTAATTGTGTAGACTGTTATTTTAAACTAGGCCACGAATAAGCTGCTTTTGTGTATCGGCACATGTTTCTATTCTATTCTTATTCTTGATTGCACACAAAATAACAAATATCAAGATTATGATAACATGGTTATTTTTTTCTACACTATTTTGTTCTATTCAAAACTATAATTGTCATTGTTTTTAAGTAGGAATCAAATTTCACCCTTTTGTTAATGAAAAACCTCTCTTAAAACAGTGAAAACTGATAATTTTTTTGATACGACGGCGACGCAGCACAGTCATGATCATCAAAATTACATAATGCACACACATTACATTTTCCAAAAACGCCGAAAAAAAAGTGGAGTGGAGTGGTGGTGGGTGGGTGGAGTGGAGTGGAGTGGTGGAGTGGCGTAGTGGAGTGCAAAAATAAGTGGTGCGACCAACTTTCCAGCAACACACCTGGCTATTAGATTGGTGAAATACTGTCAACTGTAGATCTTTGACAGTCGTTACAGGTAGTAGGCCAGTCTTTTAAATGTAAAACAGTATAGGTATACGATAGACGGTGGAAGGGACAAAAAAGAACGGTTATATGTGACCCAGAGCCGACACGAATGAGACATATATCAGCTTTTTTTGTTACTTTAAACATGGCTAAAATATATTTTTTTATATTCGAAATCAATGGCTAACACCAAAATTTTGCCTTATGTTTTTGTTCAGGAGACTTTTCAAAAACATCGTATTTGTATGTAACTCACGATACAATAATTACGGAATTATCCAGGTGACCTGGTTAAGTAGCTAGACTTTGTATTTTTATTAATAATAATAAATATGAATGAACTAAGCGCTAAAAAAAAATTGCTGTTCCCTACAAATTATGTTCACACAACTCGTCAAAATGTATGGAACAGCCTCAGATCAAATAAAAAAAGTAGATACCGCACGGCCTTTGCCAATAGTGAAGCCTAAAACTCTGCTCATTCAAGTAAACACACGCACTCACGCACACACATGCACCAAACTATGCTCATTTTTGTTATTATCATACGGGTCGTCGTGCAGTAAGTTTGCCTTAAAAATGCCGTCGTGTGTTATGAAATGGTGTAAAAACAACTCGAAAGTGAACAAAAAGTCTGAAGGGATATCGTTTCACACGTAAGTACTCACAAGACTATCTTTTTTTATATTATTCAAACACAGTTTTGAGGTTATTCCACATAAATAACGTCTATGTCCCGAACGCACTCACGCACACACATGCACCAAACTATGCTCATTTTTGTTATTATCATACGGGTCGTCGTGCAGTAAGTTTGCCTTAAAAATGCCGTCGTGTGTTGTGAAATGGTGTAAAAACAACTCGAAAGTGAACAAAAAGTCTGAAGGGATATCGTTTCACACGTAAGTACTCACAAGACTATCTTTTTTTATATTATTCAAACACAGGTTATTCCACATAAATAACGTCAATGTCCCGAAATGACGTATCGAGAGAGTGTTGCCAGGAGTTCGTATTTGTAATACCCAAAAATGTGGGTAAGTAAGTTGTAGGGAAAGTCATAGCAAAATAATTAGGAACAGAGAGGACATAATTATTGTTTTATTTTATAATCACTTCATTTTATGTTAATAGTTATTTTTTTTAGTCGTTTCTTTCTACATTCTCGAGTACTTACCTTCTATTTTTTATTTTACTATCAAATATTATTGGTTTTAGGTTGCCAGCAAATATTTTAATAAGAGATGAATGGGTAGCTGCTATTCGACAGAGTCGAAATGATTCCGTCTTTTTTTGTTTTATGTTATTTATTTTTAATAAACACTCTTTACATAACCTTGTTGTATTTTTTTTCGGGACTATCTGTTGAGACCATTTATAAAGTGATCCTACACACCTCCTACATATTTATAATGTTATTGTAATTTATGAGACATTTATTTTCCCATTGGCATATTACCTATTTTACGCAATTTTAAGGGATTTTTTTTTCAAAACGTGGCAATACTTCATTTACTCACACATAGTTGAAAAAATGGCGACACTTTCTTGTTCTAAGTGCGGTATCTACTTTTTTTATTTGATCTGAGGGAACAGCTGAGTATATTTTAGCGATTCAGGGGTCCCATAGTAAAAGTTGTTCATAATGATGAGTACAATGACCGGTCCAAGTTTATGGATTTCGTCCGGAAACACGGTGTATTTTTTTTTTTTTTTTGGAATATTTGTTCTACAAAATCTGTTCTAGTTTCTAATAACCGTTCACTGAGAACGTATCGACGTCGACGACGGACGTAGTGTCGTCGTAGAAAAAATGTTCCAAAAAAGCATTATAATTCATAATTACAAAATTATAATTATTAGTACTTATTATTAAAAATACATAATCAAGCTAGATAACTAGATCACTTGGATAATTCCATAGTTATTGTATCATGAGTAACATACAATTACGATGTTTTTTAAGTCTCCTGAACAAAAACATAAGGCAATATTTTGGTGTTAGCCATTGATTTCGATTATAAAAATATGTTCTAGCTATATTTAAAGTACTTACCAAAAAACCGGCCAAGAGCGTGTCGGGCCACGCTCACTGTAGGGTTCCGTAGCTTCCCAGACCATTAAAAATACCAACATTTTTCGTCAGCAAAAATAACTTTGTTTTTCATAGTATTTGTATGAAAAACAAAGTTATCATTTGCGTTTTTTTGAAAAAGTGCTATATAACTCAAAAACTATTCAACTCATCAAGTTGAAAATAATTTTCCTAGAAAGTTCATATAAAGGTCTACTTCTGTGATTTTTTTCATATTTTTTAAACTTATGGTTCAAAAGTTAGAGGGGGGGGGGGGGACACATTGTTTTTGACTTTCGGAGCGATTATTTCCTAAAATATTAATATTATCAAAAAATGATTTTAGAAAACCCCTATTCATTTTTAAATACCTATCCAACAATATATCACACGTCAGGGTCAAAATTAAAAAAAAAATCGCTCCCCACTTTACGTCTGGGGGAGGTACCCTAGTAAAAATGTTTTTTTAAATTTTTATTTTTGCACTTTGTCGGCATGAGTGATATACATATTGGTACCAAATTTCAGCTTTCTGGTGCTAACGGTCACTGAGATTATCCGCGGACAGACAGACAGACAGACAGACAGACAGACAGACAGACATGGCGAAACTATAAGGGTTCCGTTTTTTGCCATTTGGCTACGGAACCCTAAAAAATTGAGTGATATGTTCCACTTGTGTCGGGCCTGGCTAAACTTTCTATGGGTCGTGACCGTTCTTCTTTATCATTAGCAATTAAACTGTTCCTGGATACATTTTGACCGGTACGGTGCTGCACTTTTGTAGTTTTAATTGCTGATAAAAAATGTGTATCGGGGAAGGTACGAAAGGATGTACTAAATTTAAATTAAATGTACTCCGTGTGACCGTTTAAGCGTCAATGACCTTTCCAATCTCTGCCTATCTCACCAGAGTATATCACCGTAAAACATACTTTAAAGCGACGCCCTTCTTCAATCTTCTAAACCCAAGTCTATGTGAACTACACCTGAGTACTGTCAACTCATTTCCTTTGTTAAACTCCGACAAAGTAGATAAACTTGTTTGTAAATACACAAACAACGAAATTGGATTGCGTTTGTGCTAAGTTTCTTTCCAATTGTTATACTTTGTGCTTTGTCTATTACTCCGTTGGTTCATTTTCTTGAGAATTTCAGAAGTGTGAAATGTTTTTTTTTTTTTTTTTGACAAAAATGTTTACTGTTTTGACATTTTTAAGGCGTTTTTACATTTTGAAAATTATTTAAGGCGGCCACAGGACCTAAACGCGAGTTTTATAATGTCTGAAAGTATATGATTCACTAAAATAAACAAGAAGAACTAGATAACTATAATTATGATATTCTTCAGGTTATATGCACTAGCATGATAGTGTTTTGAAAACATAATACAATTAATTTTACTCCATAAAAAAATCACGAACTTATCTCTAAAAATATTTTAACGAGTAAAAACCATACCAAAATACATGCGATCATTCTGAATTTTTGGCAAATATTTCTACAAATAAACATTTTAGCATCATAGTGTTTTATTTTTTTAGTCCAATCAATAGATTTATTGTAAATCTATCAAAACCACTCATTTTTCACTTTTCGCCCCGCAGTGACTGACGTAACAACCACTTTGTAGTGCAAGCTGATTAGAACTTTATTCTAACAGTATTTCAAATGAAGTTTGAAAAACCACAAATAGAGTTGCCAATTTAGCTCCTGCAGTCCCCTTAATTACATAGCGATTTGTAGTTCTTTTAGCACTTGCGTGTCAGAGTCAGGAGGACATAGACAGAACATCATGCCTCTAATTCAAGAGTGGTTAGGCAGAGGTGAAAATTCCCACTAGTTCTACCGTAGGACTGTGTAGTAGAACTAGTGGGAATGAACCCCTAATAGTACACCAACTTTTCGCCAGTTTTGCTTAAGTCCCATTTCATAGGGAGCATATTGTCGTAAGGAGGAGACTTTTGGCAAACATTTTTGGGAAATGGTCGGAAATTGTCTGGAGAAACATCATGGCAACGTTAGCTCCAATTTAGACTACCAGGCTACGAAAAGAACTATGAAGGTACGTCACCTAAATTATGATGAGCCACTGAGAGATTTGAATTACATTGACGTTTTTAAGAATGAGTATTTAACAATAGAGTTTTTAAGTGGATACAAGATTTGATGGAAGTATGAACTACTGATAACCACTTAAAAATTCCACTAAAGTTTAATACAACCATTCCGAATACAATATTTCATACTAAAATAGAACAAGTTTATACAAAGCGAGCGGGAACGCGTCCAATAAACATCATTGTCACATTCAATACCAGTGCACAAACAGACACACACACAGCCATAGGACCTTTACATGGAACAAACGAAAGTCGCCTTTGTGCATCGTCCACAGTTTCGTGCGGTGAAGTGCAAAATATTTGTTCTGGCACCCAAGAACGGAGATTCAATGTGGTAAAATAAATTGTGGACCTTTTGTGTACTGTGGGCTAAATCTATTGGCCCGATGTGTACACGTTTTTTACACCTATACCTTATTTATACAGAATAAACAAATATTTATACAGAATAAACAAAGTTTAACGACACTTCACGTAAACTCAGACTAGTTACAGGAAGTAACTAGTCTGAGTTTACGTGAAGTGTCGTTAAACTTTGTTTATTCTGTACCTAGTACATTTTTTTAACCAGTGTTCCACAAGTTAGTTATTAATTATGTTAATTGCATTTTTTTATTTTACCTATGGTTATTTGTCTTTCAAATAATTAATTTAAGTAGGTACCTACTTCCAATTTTAACTAGAATCATGACTTAATTTATTTGCTAAAAATTAAAATGTTAAAAATGTGATCTGTACCTCAGGATTTTTCAACTTTAGACACCTTCTCTATTCACGAGTAAGATTGTGCATGTACCAGCACCTGTAATTTATCGAAATAAACAAAGATTTATAATTTATTGACCACTTACTAGAATTTTAGCTTCTTTGGCTACAATACAAGACAGATAATTTTATTATATCGTTTGACACGTAATCTTGAGGATTAAGTAGGTATAGATCAAGCTATAGTGCGACTTTAAACAGTTAATTCTTTTTTTCAGTAAGATAGTACATACTTTAAAGGTACTACAAAACCAATGTTATTTTATTACCTTCAAGGAACATTAAAAATCGATGTTTTGAAAAAAAAAAAAAATTTATTCGCGAAATTTATTTCAACATGGATAAAACGGCTTATGAAATTAAAGAAAACCTGGAAACTCAATAAGTTAAAAAAAAAAAGATTTCTGTAAAGGCCCGTCCAAAATGTTTGTCTAATAACTTATTTTTTTAATATTTCTGGTTTAAGAATCGTATTTCATTTTAAACTTTTTGCTTTTCAAAAGCCACCACTTCGAACTTAATGCGAATACAAAAATTTTGCAGTTTTATTGACATACATGGCTTTTCTGCTGATTGAGTCTTACTATTTGTTAAAATTGTATACCTATTTGTAGCGTAGAATTGTGACCCATTTAACAAGTGTATGGTGGCCTTTGCAGTGCAATATGTTACATGGGACTTAAACATACTATTACTCGTATCTGGCGAAATGTGATTGTACTATTAGGGCCGAAACTGCGCTAAGCGCCCGCAATGAGCAACTGTCGCGTGTCTACTCGCGTGGATACGCGGGTGGGCTTCACAAGCCCCGTCGCGGTGTTTTATTTACGGAGTTGCGATGGTTCAATTTTAACGGTGTGCATGTACAGTCGTGTCGATGGAGAACTTAATATATTAATACGTAGCAAAACGACGACGCTGGCGCGGGGCCCGCCTTCCCGCAACGTTCACCCGCGCGGGGCCCCGCGACGGTGCTTTTTTGTATGGTACCGCGCGGGCGTCCGCTTAACGCAGTTTCGGCCCTTAGGCACACCTCCATCTAACTCTTTGGAAAATACAGGCGTGGTGATATTACTCGTATGTTATGTTAAATAATTAACAACCAAAGCACTTGACAGTTTCGAATAACGAATTTCTTAACACGCTTAGGTACTAACTAAAAAGGACAGCTTCCATTGTTGAGTCCGAGTAACGCAAGAATTGTATTAAGTCGAGAAAGGCCTCGGTGTAGAAGATTTGATGGGATTTAATTAAGATGAGATAGACTTGTTCTTGGTAATGCCACCTAGATGCAAAACCGTAATCGAATGAGATTATTAGATAACTATGAAGGGAGTGGAAGTGAATTAGAAAGAAAGAAAGAAAAATATTTATTTGACGTCAGTTACTCAAGCACACACACAATAATATTAAAAAGATAAAAACAATGAGTAAAACATAGTGAAAATGTGCTGTGTGCCTCACGGCTGCGCCAAAAATGTCCATTTCAGCATTCATGCCAGACAGGTGATGATGCTGTCTGACGCTGGTCTTTCAAAACTATACATCAGATTTATTAAAACTAAACGTATACCGTCGTTTCGAGAGTTAAGTTCAGGACCCACGTAATAAGGGGCGCGAGTATACACCGTGCTTAGAACGATATCCATAAACTTCGACTGGTCATTGTACTCATCATTATGAACAACTTTTACTATGGGGCCAAACCCTAAATCACGAAAAATAAATCAGATGTTCCATACATTTTTTCGAGTTCATGCGAACACAATTGTAGGGAACAGCAGAACAGTGAATCAACCGGGCTCAAATCCGGACTCTGTGGCTGCTTAGAAATTTCTTTTGGAAAAACACAATAACAATTTGCCCAACACAGGAATCGAACCAGGGACCTCTCGCTCAGTAGTCGCGGTTGTGGCCACTGGACCAACGAGGTAGTGGAGGATTTCCAAAATATGTTTAAGGAAATGAAAAAAAGTATGTTTACAAAGACGATAAAAATAATTTATCTAAAAAGAGCTTATTGTGATACTAAATTGGTTTATGTTAATGAAATTAATGTGATCTTTGACTATCACGTCAACCACAATGTACGAGTACATAGACATTCTTAGAACTAGTCGCAAATGGACACGAAAGCGCACGAATAATGTTTTTATTGTTATGACAATAAGATTTAGACTCTATTGAGATTTTACGTAGAACAATTTAATAAGAGTCATCATCATCATCATCATCATCAGCCTATAATGTTCCCACTGCTGGGACACGGCCTCCTCTCAATGAGAGGGAATGGGCTATAATCTACCACGCGGGCCCAGTGCGGATTGGTAGATGTCACATGTCTTCGAATTTTTGGATCTAGGACATGCCGGTTTCCTCACGATGTTTTCCTTCACCGTTTTGAGAGCAGCGGTGATGAAATAAATTACACAAAGTAATGCGCCTATCTGGGTTCGAACCCACGACTTACTGTTCGTAAGTCGGGGCCGCCACCACTGGGCCACCGCTGCTAATAAGAGTAGTCCTACGTTAAATCTCAACACTCGAACAAAAATCCTTTGAATTTAACCTTTTATCTCAATCTAAATAAACCAGAGACAACAAAACTTCACATACATTTTCCTCTCAACTACATCACAAAAAAAAAACAAAGTCCGTTCCTTTATTCCTCTACAATTAACTAAGCTCGCTCAGACTTTTACTCTCAATATCTGCTATCGCCAGGACCCTTGCAGCTCTTATTTTTCAATTTACGTAGTCGCCCAACGTAGTAAAACAAACCTAAAGATAGTAAACTTTCCCCACAAACTGATAAAGAATCTAATTTATACCTTTGCAGAGAAAATTTCTGAGAGAACTTTCTAGAAAAGATCGTAGCCACCGTTGATTTTGAAAATGAATCATACTGATTACGATGCAATATATAAAGTTGTTATCTGCGTTATTAATGTTGGGTAAATATTTTGGGCACCTGGTGTACCTATTTATTTTATTGTGTCAGTGAGAGACAATAATTTTCTGATCAACTGCTTAGTAACAAAGAAAAACATTAAAAGTAAAGAAAACGCTTGTTTTTATGAACATCAAGTGATAGTATTTATATACCTAAATAAAAATGCCATGTTGGATTTTCCACAATAATCTTAACTAATATTTTAGAGAGAAAAGGTTTGATTGTTTGTTTGTTACGATTTCGAACCCAGGAAATAATCAACCGATTTTGAAAATTCTTTCACCATTAAAAAGCTAACCTCTTTCCCGAGTAACACAAATTATAAATTATATCAATCTCATAAAAATTACTCGAGCTATCACAATTTTCGTGGACAAAGTCGCGGGCGAATTGCTATTTATTAATAAATTCAGAAACCACATTGTAGGTATTCGTGTGTTAGCGAACACAGACTGGTATAATATCAACAAAGCTTACCCTGCTAAACCACATTCTAATTGATTAAATACCACTTCAAAATCAAAATATGAATGTTATAACTTTCGAGAAAAAAAAATCCGATACCAACACTACCTCAGCGCAGCCATAACTCCTAATTAGTAAGAACGTCAGGTAATTTCGCGTGAGCAATTAAAAGTGGTCTGCTAATTATTCGCCGTCCTACAATGCATTAAGGAAAAGAGGGATGAATAATTTTCGGGACAATTATAAATCTGCTCAGTCGTGCAAAACTAATTTATATTGTCAAGGAAGAAAATGTATGGACATTTTTAAGACAGTAGAGAATCATTGTTTTGAGCGAAGATCTGGGGAAGATTAAAAAAGCTAGCAATTGGAGTCAATTAGCAGTGAAATAAATGAACTGAACACCGCCGACTTGATATAATTATTACTGTCACTAATTATGTTTAGTAAACCTTTGAACATAAAACTAAGTGTATCGAGTCTTGTGATGTTCTCGTAAAAAAATGTACTTTTCTTTGTTATACTGCAACAGACAGGACTAGAGCTACAGATATTAATTTCTTTAAATAGATTCTTGCTGTACTGACAGTTTGCACCAAAGCGTGCAGCAAGCCAACAGCATAAAATTAACTAAACAATCATCATTTCAGCCGATGACCAAACACTGCTGGGCAAGTGACTTGCATCCAGCGGATTTCCGAACCTTCATCGGTCCACCTAGTGAGAGGCCTTCCAACGCAACGTCTTCCGGATCGTGGTGACCACTTCAGAACTTTTCATCCCCATCGGGCATCCATACCAATAAACTAAACAATTGAATGCTATAATTAACCAACAGGCTTATGTCCACCAGTTTTCGTTTATTTATCATGTGCATCGTTTTGGCTGAAATGATGTTGACAAAGATCTATTCAATTACAAAAAGTGGTCAGGGCTGCCTTGTTCCGATATAACTGGAAAAACTTTGGTGGACTATGCATTAGGTACATACACCTCTTCCTAACCCCTCACGTAATACAAACGTGATGATATGTTGTCAGGTTTTATGGTTGCGAAATTGATATTACCAGCCATTCGAGGAAACCAAACCAGCATGCCTGAGCATCAGCAAGTCAGAGGCGGCATAAAAATCGGTTACCTCACCCGCCCGACGCCTCTTGTATTTGTCCCGCGCCTAAATGTTTAGCCTACATCATCCTAATAAACCGCAAACCAAGTCAAGTAAAACTCAATATTACATACTTTATCCACAACATTATTACACCAACTATTCGAAGAAGTACTTTTTATCGCAAAATATTTCATATTCCCCAAGATATGACACGTTCTCCAAGGATATTCAGAATTCACTCATAGCGAGGTATTACGACGAATCTATAGAGTTGGAGTCTACACGCAGTAGTAAGCCTGGATATTAAATTCTACGCCAAGTTACGATACAGATCCTACAGATTTATTCGTGTGCGGAATCGGTATCCGACATTCTGGTACCAATTTATATTACAGTTTAAACTAGTAACGGCAATAGAATTCGGAGTGAGTGAAATATGGGATTGTTTTGGGGAAGTGATTTTGAGCTATTTAATACCTTATACCGTCGTCAAGTGGGATCACTTTGTTCTAACTTTAAGGTGAAAGCGTCAGGGTGGCCCGCGAAATTCAAATTTTCTTACGTTTTTTGCAATTTGCAGGGCAGTGCTAAGTTGTATGTTGATAAACATATTGGACGCGACTGTAAGACATATTAAGTTACAGAATTATAATCATCAAAATCATCAATACAACCCTCCAAGTTCATAAGAGTCGATGGACGAATTTTTCACGGTCAAAGTCCTTCTTTGACTTTTATGAACTTGGAGTGTTGTATTGGTGCTTATAATTCTGTAACTTAATATGTCTTACAGTCGCGTCCGATATGTTTATCAACATACAACTTAGCACTGCCCTGCAAATTGCAAAAAACGTAAGAAAATTTGAAATTCGCGGGCTACCTTGGAGCATCCCCCTTAAATAGGCTTAACAATATCTGCATATGGTGTGTTTCTGGGACACATTTCTCCTCTCTATAAAAGGCAATGGGCCGTCCACAAGGCGGGAAGGATGCGAGTTAGAGGATGCCTTATGTCTTTCAATTTTCCATTCTAGGACAAGCCAGCCGTCTTTAAAACGTGGTTTCTCAATTCATTAGCAATATCTTCTTTGTTTTTATCAGTATGTTTCCACTGGCTATGGTAAGTTCCTCAAGCTGTTTCTAACGGGTTGGATTTCGCTTTAGCAAACTGCAATGTAACACACAAGGTTATAATCAGTAAAAAAATATTTTTTTCCTTTTCCCATTTTGTTACTTCCATTCAAAAAGTTGCAACCAATGGCTGGAAAGAAAAAAAGGCCGCCTCTCACGACACAACAACTGCAAGTGACACTACATGTTGCAAGAGTAACAGACTGCGAGCTTTCGTCCGCCGAAGTAACTTATTTCCCCGTTTTAACTTGTGGGGAAACCTTTTAAACTTTCTTAACTTTCACACAGATCGGGGAGCAGAAGAAAAACGTGGAGAAAGACTCTTAACACAATAGATATTTTCATTGAAGTTTTTAATTATTGTTACGTTGTTTGCCAACAGGGTTGTGTAATGAAAATTTGTTGTGATTTTAAGTAATTTTAAAAGACCTGCATTTTCCTTGTAAATAGTAAATTGTTAGCATCAAAACAGAGCGATGTAATCTGTGAATACTACATTCAAAAATATATTTTTTGCATCTTAAGTATATAAGTCTGTGGTTAGGTGACCACCTTTACATACCGAGTTTCCTTCGTGCCTTGGAAAGTCAAGCTGTTGGTCTCGTCTGTCATTTTTAGATCTTTGATGCAGTCGTTACAAGTAAAGTTGGCAACGTCGCAAATAGCTGTCAAATATTTACATGTTTTAATTAATTTGGCAATGTTACTGTGTGAACATAAGAAATATGGCTCTGTAGTGGAGTAAAAATTGATTAGGAAATGCAATGATTATATCGTAATACCGAATATATAGTTTTAGATGTAAAAAAAGTATTTGGGAACTTGCCAAATGCCTTTTTTACACCTTTACAACATAGGGTTTTAATAGCAATTCATATTCAATTTTTTAGTGCACTACAGAGACTTTCTTATTTTCATACAGTAAAATTGCCAAATTAATTAAAACATGTAAATATTTGACAGCTATTTGCGACGTTGCCAACTTTTGGAATACGCGCTCTTAACAAACAACACAACAAACAGACACACTTACCAACAAACAAACAAACAGACTAACCAAGTGTTAAAACACTATTGCCAGTTTAGAAAAACGAATTATAAATATGATTAATACTGTAATGAATTTGTGGCCATTTGAGTTGTTTTAAACACTGTTAAATTTTATTTATGGTAACATTGATGTTATTTTGGTTCTTTTTGTTTACATTGTTCTAATTAGATAAGATAATTAAAGAATAAGAATATGGTTATTTATAACTAATTATTCAATTGTTTACACTTTGGTTTCAATAGCAAAACTAGTTGTTGATTTTAGGCTTTAACAGGCAGAATGCCTCGTAACTTTTCTTTTAAAAAAAAAAGGTAGGACTATCGATTTTGCCGCCATTCAGACGATGACGTTTGAAAAAAGAGAGAAATATATTGATGTGTACTTATGTTATTTAAAAGTGAAATAAAATGTTCTTATGTAGTTAACCTGTGTGTGGACTTATTTAACCAGTGATCTAACACAAGGGATCTCTTAATAACTAGTACTTACTGGGTTGTGGAGGTCAGATAGGCAGTCGCTCCATGTAAATACTGGTATTCAGCTGCATCCGGTTAGACTAGAAGGCGACCCCAACATAGTTGGGAAAAGGCTCGGAAGATTATGATGATCTTTTACAAAGTGTAACGCTCAATGCGCAAACGCTGAAAATAGTTTGATCAGAATCACGAGCAGAATCAATTATTGAACCAGTTTTTAATATATATATATATATAGGTATTTAGATATTGCCCTGTCTATTTATTAATAGGCCAAGCCATCACGTGCTCAAACCCGCCAAAACAGGTAAACAAAAAGACACAATATTGGTTGTCGTCCAATTAAATTTTTTTCATACGCGGGATAATAATAGTTTTTGCCAGTAAAACTAATTAAAACTAAAACAGCACATAAAACCCAAAAAAAAATGTAATGTTATTTTAGGGTTCCGTAGCCAAATGGAAAAAAAACTTAACCCTTATGGATTCGTCATGTCCGTCTGTCTGTCTGTCTGTCTTTCTGTCTGTCTGTCCGTCCGTATGTCACAGCCATTGTGCTGTTGAAACTTGGTAAGTAGATGCATTCTGTGAATCGCATTAAGACGTTTACACAAAAATAGAAAATAAACAAAACATTTTGGGGGTTCCCCATACTTAGTTAGAACTGAAACTCGAAAAACTATTTTTCATCAAACGTGTGAGGTATGTATGTATAGATCTTCAAAAATGATATTGAGGTTTCTGTTTTCAATTTTTTCTAAACTGATTAGTTTGCGCGAGAGACACTTCCAAAGTGGTAAAATGTGGCCCCCCTGTAACTTCTAAAATAAGACAATAATAAAACTAAAAAAAATATACGATGTACACTTTCACATGTAAACTTTCACCAACTTAATTGGTTTAAACGAGATCTAGTAAGTAGTTTTTTTAATACGTCATTAATCGTTAACCGCAGTTTACACAATTTGGATACGAAACCATTCATGAGCGAGTCCGACTCGCACTTGGCCGCTTTTACTCTCAGAATAAGGTCAATTGAATTAAGAATAATTTGGGGTGTCTGCTGTTTTGCGCGTTGAACGTAACACGTTGTATACCTTAGAATCTCTTCACATGTTTACACCTCAATCACAGTTCAGTACAATAATTTAATCAACTCTTATCACTACCAAAATAACAAATAAACTTGTGTCTCATACCAAATCAAGACTAAACAAAGCAGCTCACAACTCTACAAACAAAACAATTCAACGATAAACACGATTACAAAAACAACATAAGCCTCTGCTGAACTTGTAACATAAAAAGTAAATAGGTACAAATATTATCCACAAATTGTGTTAGTATCTCTGTCCGTTTGTTACCTTTCACGCCTAAACAGCAGAACGTGTGTTAATGGAAATCGGCACGCAAGTAGGCTTTGACCCGCTTGCACACTTTTTACTAGCTTATGCCCATGTCTTCGCAAACGTGAAGTTCGATAATAGGCTTGTTAACTGAAAAAATCTAATTAGTCCGTCACTTAGATTATCAAAAAATATTTGACCCGTATTTTTTCTTTTGTCACATAAACCAAAATTGACGAAGATACGACGCATTTAAAATTCCCAATACGTCACTGTTTAGTATCATTCTTAGTGAGAACTGACGTCACGAGCCCCCACTCCCGAGTTTTGATACGTTTTATCTTAGTCAATATTCGTTGATTTACAAAAACAAAAAATACGTTTCCATTATTTTCCAATTACCTACTCTAACTGACGGACTAAATAGATTTGCAATTTATTGATGGTGGAAACTAGCCTATTGTAAAAAGGTTATAATCCGTGTACAAAATAAAAACAATTTTTTAGTGCACTACAGAGACTTTCTTATTTTCATACAGTAAAATTGCCAAATTAATTAAAACATGTAAATATTTGACAGCTATTTGCGACGTTGCCAACTTTTGGAATACGCGCTCTTAACAAACAACACAACAAACAGACACACTTACCAACAAACAAACAAACAGACTAACCAAGTGTTAAAACACTATTGCCAGTTTAGAAAAACGAATTATAAATATGATTAATACTGTAATGAATTTGTGGCCATTTGAGTTGTTTTAAACACTGTTAAATTTTATTTATGGTAACATTGATGTTATTTTGGTTCTTTTTGTTTACATTGTTCTAATTAGATAAGATAATTAAAGAATAAGAATATGGTTATTTATAACTAATTATTCAATTGTTTACACTTTGGTTTCAATAGCAAAACTAGTTGTTGATTTTAGGCTTTAACAGGCAGAATGCCTCGTAACTTGTGTTTTAAAAAAAAAAGGTAGGACTATCGATTTTGCCGCCATTCAGACGATGACGTTTGAAAAAAGAGAGAAATATATTGATGTGTACTTATGTTATTTAAAAGTGAAATAAAATGTTCTTATGTAGTTAACCTGTGTGTGGACTTATTTAACCAGTGATCTAACACAAGGGATCTCTTAATAACTAGTACTTACTGGGTTGTGGAGGTCAGATAGGCAGTCGCTCCATGTAAGTACTGGTATTCAGCTGCATCCGGTTAGACTAGAAGGCGACCCCAACATAGTTGGGAAAAGGCTAGTAAGATGATAATGATCTTTTACAAAGTGTAACGCTCAATGCGCAAACGCTGAAAATAGTTTGATCAGAGACACGAGCAGAATCAATTATTGAACCAGTTTTTAATATATATACATAGGTATTTAAATATTGCCCTGTCTATTTATTAATAGGCCAAGCCATCACGTGCTCAAACTCGCCAAAATAGGTAAACAAACAGACACAATAACGGTTGTCGTCCAATTGAATTTTTTTCATACGCGGGATAATAATAGTTTTTGCCAGTAAAACTAATTAAAACTAAAACAGCACATAAAACCCAAAAAATGTAATGTTATTTTAGGGTTCCGTAGCCAAATGGCAAAAAACGGAACCCTTATGCATTCGTCATGTCCGACTGTCTGTCTGTCTTTCTGTCTGTCTGTCCGTCCGTATGTCACAGCCATTGTGCTGTTGAAACTTGGTAAGTAGATGCATTCTGTGAATCGCATTAAGACGTTTACACAAAAATAGAAAATAAACAATAAATTTTGGGGGTTCCCCATACTTAGTTAGAACTGAAACTCGAAAAACTATTTTTCATCAAACGTGTGAGGTATGTATGTATAGATCTTCAAAAATGATATTGAGGTTTCTGTTTTCAATTTTTTCTAAACTGATTAGTTTGTGCGAGAGACACTTCCAAAGTGGTAAAATGTGGCCCCCCTGTAACTTCTAAAATAAGACAATAATAAAACTAAAAAAAATATACGACGTACATTACCATGTAAACTTTCACCAACTTAATTGGTTTAAACGAGATCTAGTAAGTAGTTTTTTTAATACGTCATTAATCGTTAACCGCAGTTTACACAATTTGGATACGAAACCATTCATGAGCGAGTCCGACTCGCACTTGGCCGCTTTTTTTCTCTCAGAATAAGGTCAATTGAATTAAGAATAATTTGGGGTGTCTGCTGTTTTGCGCGTTGAACGTAACACGTTGTATAGCTTAGAATCTCTTCACATGTTTACACCTCAATCACAGTTCAGTACAACAATTTAATCAACTCTTATCACTACCAAAATAACAAATAAACTTGTGTCTCATACCAAATCAAGACTAAACAAAGCAGCTCACAACTCAACAAACAAAACAATTCAACGATAAACACGATTACAAAAACAACATAAGCCTCTGCTGAACTTGTAACATAAAAAGTAAATAGGTACAAATATTATCCACAAATTGTGTTAGTATCTCTGTCCGTTTGTTACCTTTCACGCCTAAACAGCAGAACGTGTGTTAATGGAAATCGGCACGCAAGTAGGCTTTGACCCGCTTGCACACTTTTTACTAGCTTATGCCCATGTCTTCGCAAACGTGAAGTTCGATTATAGGCTTGTTAACTGAAAAAATCTAATTAGTCCGTCACTTAGATTATCAAAAAATATTTGACCCGTATTTTTTCTTTTGTCACATAAACCAAAATTGACGAAGATACGACGCATTTAAAATTCCCAATACGTCACTGTTTAGTATCATTCTTAGTGAGAACTGACGTCACGAGCCCCCACTCCCGAGATTTGATACGTTTTATCTTTGTCAATATTCGTTGATTTACAAAAACAAAAAATACGTTTCCATTATTTTCCAATTACTCTAACTGACGGACTAAATAGATTTGCAATTTATTGATGGTGGAAACTAGCCTATTGTACCGGGATAAAAAGGTTATAATCCGTGTACAAAATTTCATACAAATTCGTTCAGTAGTTTTTGCATGAAAGAGTTACAAATATCCATACATCTCAAATATCAATATCCATACATCATCATACATGGTGTAAACCACCTCATCACAAAGCCGTTAACCAAGCATTCTGTACATCAAACTAAGTAACTTTACGCAAAAAATATTGCTGGGAAACAACTTTTTTTTTTTGAGGTTATAAATCATGTTTTGTGGTAGAACTCAATGTAACGCACTTAAAACATTGTGCTGATGGATGGATTGAATATAACGGGGGTCGTGGAGGTGTTAAAAGTAAAAATCTTACAAAAAAAACTAGTATTTAAGAAAAAACTTGTCAAAAAGTTGTAACTTTGACCGGAGATATGGGGATCTCCGTAACTAAAAGGTTTCCAGGTATCAAAATCTTGTAAAAAAAGATCGCAATGATGAGGAGAACAAGTGCCTTTCGGCTTTGTGAAGAGGTGTTTTACACCCTTTATATCTATACGTCTATATATCCATACATCCATACAACCATACTCATAAACTTTTGCATTTATAACATTATGTATGTAGTTTGCGTTTGGCCTCAACTCGCCTGATGTGAAGCAATGATGCGGCCTAGGGTGGAACACGCTTGCCCAGATGAATCAGATTCACCCGAACTTTTAATAGATCCACAGACTGGCGGTTTGCACTATAAATGTGGAAACAAAGCGCTTTGTTCAAGTTCGTGGAACCTCAACCCTATAACGATGACGTTTCGGTGTATCTCTGATCGTGCGATGATAGAATGAACGAAAATCCTTCGGATTTTTATAGAATACCCATCCGAAGAATTTTGAAGGATACTTTCTGATAATCCATGTCCCCTAAATAACTTAAATCACAGCATGGTGGTACTGCTAGCTCTAAACAACCACACAGTCAACTCTGGGTTAATACACGAGTGACATCAACGCCTGAACCAGGTTGGTAATCTCAATAATATAACCATCCAATGGATTAAAGGACACAACGATTCCCGTGGCAATGATGCGGCGAATGAACTCTAGCGAGTTCTAAAGGGGATCGGCATTGCAGCGGTGGGACCCGAATCTATCATACCACTCCCTTTTGGATACCTACGCACACCGGTAAAGAAACGAACTAGTTAGACCACTACGAGTATAGGCAGGCCAAGAAGGCACTTCCCGCCATCGACGGCCGCTTCACCAATCACGCGCTTCGGCTAACCAAGCCACTTTTCGTGCTGGTAGTAAGTTCCTGAAGGATAATATGAGACTGCTACCCAGGCGATTCCAAGGAAAAAGCTAGTATAGAACCAAAAAGTCCTGACTAAATTGGCAACATCAAGTTATACGCACTATTTTGTTTTACTACAACACTGAAGTGGAGTGAAGTGCAAACGGCCTTCCTTCTGCTGAAAATTTCATATTTTCACGAGTTTATGCGTTTATGTTTTCGTTTTGTTGTTTTTGCGCAGTGAAATAAAACAGCAGGCACGTTTTAGTTGTGTTCTCAAAGATTTATGCGGGAATTTCTTGTAGTCATAGGAAAAAATTCTTACAGAAATAATACGAGCAAAAAACATTTTTGCTTTTATTATTTTCTAAGAATTATTTTTTTCGTGGAACCTATTTTAATTTACCTTTGGAAATTATGACGCCGCCTCCTAACCAACAAGCAAACAAAAATGACAGTTCCGTTAATTTTCTTCGACGAACCTGAACGCGTGGTCGTGTCAACATGGAGCCTCTTCCAGTTTTCCGTACAAAAAATGATATAGGAACGCGGCCACTGCACTGTATTCGCACGACCGATCGCTTTGGTTACGAAGGTTGGTAAGGAAATCTTTCACCAAAGTCCTAAAATCTTCCAAGAAAAGTCTTCAAAAGTAATCTCTTAACATATTCACTAGGACATCAAATCTCGTATTCAATCCAAAACTACATTCTCTATGGCAAAAGCAGAAGTCTGTTTTACTATTCATTTTTCCTCATGTGTGAAGCTCAAAGGAAATCCAGGAACTCGGGCCGCAAAATGTCAACACAGTAGTATATTCGAATATATTTGTATATGTAAAAACCAAAAAATCTTTATCAAAATATGTTTATTTTTACTACGTTTCTAGAATTTTTCAGTTTTCAGCTAATATTTTGCTCTTTATTTGTAGGAATTTAGTTGTCTTTGTATGTTTTCGCTTCTGTGAAATATTGAATGGACATAATTTTTGTTTCATAACTCATTTAGGTATTAGATTTTTTTACAATCACAGTTCGTCCGGGTTTTAGTGAATCAGATATAACTTTTAAAGATCTTCTAGAATATGCCAGAATATACAGGTACAAAAAAAAAGTCAGAAAAACATTCTACCCAACCGGACAAAATTACGACTTTACAAATAAGGCGCAACCGAATTCCTTTTACGATACCTATATACATGCAAAAACAGTCGTTCGATCACCACTGACAAACAAGATTAGAGGTTGATTTATACCGACGACTTATTCTGATAACAGCTTTCCTTCTTTTGACGTAAACAACGGCCCGATTGTTCGTTTGGGACTTTGGAAACTAACAGAGGGTGTAGAAAAAGGAAACGCACTACTATCTTTATGTCTCTTTCGATCTCATGGCATGTTCTGAGATTAGAAAGAGTACGCTATATTTTCTCTCTTGCGTTTATTGACATTGATCATCAGGTAGACTACAAAGTTGTCTTACTTAAAAACGGTCTCAAGAGCTGAGAAACCAGTTAAAGTGTCATTCTATAGTCTATATCGATAACGCAAACTCAAAATGTATGTATGAGACTAAAATATAAGGTGTACGAAATCTCTTAAGGGGTTGTTGTTCACTGTACTCATCACTATGATTACCTTTTATTTTATGGGACTAAATCCCTGAATCGCGAAAAAAAATCAGCTGCTCCATACATTCTGACGACTTATGCGAACACAATGTAGGGAACAGGTGTGGTCATACTACAGGCTGTCACGAAAAAAAAATCTGCTGTCTCATACAAATTTCAATAACTACTCTAACCAAATATATGGGACAGCTGTTTTTTTTCGGGATTACTATGGCAGTCCTATGGATAAAGTTTTTCAGTTTGATAATCTGAATTGAACCCTGAAATATGACCACACGTTTTTGGTACACGCTGTATAAAACTACCGATAAGCTGTTTAAAAGCGATGTAGGAATACGAAACTCTTTGAAAACAATTGCCACTGGTCCTTACAACTAATTACCATTATCGTCATCTTTTTAGCCATGTATCACAGACAAACGATGATCACCCATTGCTGTAGACAAATGATGATCACCCTTTACTTCTGCCACACATCCCGGTACAATATCTGCGTCATCCATTCACTTATGAGGTTATTGTACGAAAGCATGGCCGGTCTGTTTGCTAGTAAGTTCTGTAACGTTTGAACTAGGGAGGTCAGCGAGGTGATTCGTCAGTTTTGTTTTGATAGATGCCTCGGTTACTTTGTGTGGGATGACTTTGCGTAGGACGGATTAGGACAGGCTCTCAGAAATGCTGATCTAGGTACAGGAGTGTGTTAGTAAGACAACACAGTGAACTACATTGGGGAAAACAAGTATTAAGGTAAAGCGGATAGTTTGTTTGAGTGATAGGTACTTTGATGTCAGCATAGATTTTATGACAGTCTAAACATGAAGAAGATTTTGCTATCAATAATATCTTGATTTCCTTTATCGACGACCCGAATGGCGAGCGGTAGTGAGGCAGCCTTACGTTCTTAGGGTCCCAGGTTCGAATCCCGGTAGAAACAAATGTTTGTGTGATAAGCATGGACATTTGTTTCCGAGTCATGGATGTTTATAAGTATATTTACAAACAAAAAGTATATTTTGTAGTATATCAACTGTCTGGTGACCACGACACAAGCCTTGCACTGGCTACTTGGCACTAGATGGCGCTGTGTGTAATGTCCAGCGATATTTATTATTATTTATTTATTTGTTTTGATGAAATAAATTTATATAATCAATGTTCTGCTCATTTGGTGAGGTCTCAGTAGCGAAGGGTAAATTTTTGTAACAGGTAAGCCGGTCCGGTGCATATTTTTAGTAATGGTTGAAAAATTGAAAAAATTGTTGTTGTAGTCATGTTTGGGCAATCACGTTCTAACTGAATTACCTACATTGTTTTACTTTTGGCAATAGTAGACTCCAGTACAGTGGTTGTTCCGAAGGGAAGCCGGAAGGTTTCGAGTTGTATGAACCCTTCGCCACTGAGTCTTGTAACATCATTCTCTTGCCCTAATCCCAATTCTCTTGGGATCGGCGCAGCATGTCTTGTTCTACCATACTTCTACTTGGTCAGGTTTGGTACCTAGTAATTGGGTTGTGAAGATCAAACAGGCAGCCACTCCATGAAAAATAACTAATATTCAGATGGGTCCGGTAAGACTAGAAGTCGACCCCAACAAACTCGGAAAACGGCTAAAATAATGGTGTTATCTGATGAAATGCAAAGGTTCAGTAAAGCTGGACAAAATGTGGACACTGGACATCTACTTAACTTAACTTTTCGTGGACATGGACACGGAGATACATTATGTCATTATAAGCCAGACTCTAGTGTCTGCCCATGTCCCAATTTATTTGGAATCGCTGCAGCATGTCTTCTTGTTCTCATGAAAGATCTATAAATACTTTTTTCGAGCAAAAAAGTATTTATACATTTATGTTATTTACTGGCCAATTTAAAAACATTTGACAACCAATCACCGATTTCATCATACACACACACACACATTTATTTACATATGAACCTAAACACACTTTATATACATGCTGTTCGTTTTTATCAGTTTTATCCGCTCACACAGCGCGACGGAATCTAATTACTGTTTCTCTGCCGGTGTGTTGACATTCACCGTTTTTATTCACCCCTTACATGCGTCGAATTGCGATTGAGGTCGCATTCCGATACCGTGCGGAAAAAAACACTAATTTAATCTTTCAAAGTACTTGGTGGAGTTAGTTGTTCTGTTTCGTTAGTGCTTTCAGTACTTGATGAGGTTTGTTTGGCTTGCGATAGTGTTTGTTGGTGTGGTGATTGGTGGAATGAAAATTGTCAGCAGTCTGAAAGTTTAAAAAGTGTAACTCATTTGTTTTTGTAAATCATGTAGCGGCCCCGACTTACGAACAGTAAGTCGTGGGTTCAAACGTAGACAGGCGCATTACTTAGGTATAAAAACCGTCCAACCATTAAGAAGTAAAAAAGTAACAGACACCAATATTTCGTATGAAAGAATGGATATGTCAATAATAATTATTGTATTACATGACTGGTAAAATGTGTACGACACTTGACAAAGGGACCATTCCTTTTTATTAACCAAAAATCAAACGAAACGACTCAAGCCTCATTTATTAATTCTTAAAGATGGTACGACATTCTTCACTAAGAGATCACATTCTATTAGGTACCTATTTGATTTGATCTACACGGTATTAACTCCGAAAAAGAATTTACTTGATCAGGTTTGCCATGGAGGAACTATCAATGGAGTACCTATGTGTGAGATAACTATGACAACCGGTTTGTGCAATAAATATGTGCAAAAGCATTTTTCATAGGTTTTTTCTCAAAAAGTAATACATTTTTTTTTGATGAATTAAAACAAGGTTTTGATTCATCAAAAAAAAAATAGTTCAATAGCTTACATACCTTGAGTTTTGTTGATAATGGTAGACACAATCAAGAGAGAGATATAAAATACTTACTTGACTTGTTGTTGCTACTATTAAACTAGTATTGATGCCTTCGGATTCAGGTCAGTGGATACACTAACGATTATATCTAGTTTATATGAACATAAAACCAAATATTTTGAGTCGGCGCAGCACGTATTTGTCTTCCATTCTCTCCAGTCAAGCGTCATGCTATCATTTACTCCTTTTTCCTTCATATCTTTCCACATAAAATCCATCCAGTTTTTCTTTGGTCTTCCTCTCCCTTTCTATTCCCCAACATATTTATCCCTCTTTCAGTCACACCAAAGTAACTTGACTAATTTTGAGTTAGGAATTTGTGATAGTTAGTACTCCATTCTCATTACTCAACGTCGTGTACCTTGGGATGTTTCTATTTTTGTCTTTGAACGAAAGCAATTTTATTGACTTTCAGTCTTCGGCAGATTTTCGTCCTTGAGTAAAATATTGAGTAACTGTTTTGTGATCAGTTCAGTAACTGTGGAAATTAAGCTGTAACTCGATTGCTCCTTTACCACTCAATTCTGATATGTATTTAGTTACTCGGTTACTGTTTTGATTATTTTTTTAAATATTATTTTGGATTGTTTCTGTCCACTAGTGTTCTACTAATGTAAACAAAACAAATATTTGTTTTATAACTCTTTTTATCTTTAACATTTTTTTTTACTTAATTTTACCTAAATGACGGAGTTATGAGAAAACAAACACAAAAAATACAACTAATACGAGAACTCTTCCTTTTTTTGAAATCAAAAAAACAAAATAACCTAATGACAGCCAAAAACTTTGTCAAAACGAGTTCCGAAGCTAAAGAAAACGATATTAGTAATGGAAACTTGAAAATGTAAATTTTACTTTTCAACTAGCAACTTAGATACAAGGCAGCTAATGAATTTGTATACAGAAGCAACGCTTCTCCTGAAGAAATCTTGCATAAAATATGAGGGTGGAAAATACTTGGCACTTGGCAGCGCTTCCCCTAAATGCATAATAGTCTCCCCATTGCGTAGTTCCCCAAATGTTACGCTTTACTGCAAAAGTTTGCTCAAAGTGATTTTAGGTAGGTATATGTGTTATCCTCTTCGTTTTGCAGAAGCGTTTCACAAAATAAAGTCGTTTATTTCAAAATCCTTTATTAGCACTTCACAACAAAATAGCGATAGGCAACAATAATCAACACTCGTGATGGAGCAGTAGGACTTGCTTGCTCGACGACCATTTGACAACTAACTAGTAATCAACTACGGTGAATATTCTAACACTACTCCGGACGTGACGTCACACCCCCCTTCTTTGATAGATGTGAAGTTAGTTGTCAAATGATCGTTTTAAGTTTCTTTTAACAAATATCAAAAATATACTTTTAATAATAAAATATGTTATTAGTTGCTTGGATTTTGTACAAATAAATACACTAAACCTAAAATTGCTTACAATCGGCCTTCCTGATATTTTCACGTCTCGGGAAACAGAAATAATAATAATTACCTAATAAAAAAAAAATAATAATAATAAGTTACTAAAAATAAAAGCTTCAAATCAAGTAAGTATTCGTCATCACATATCAATTTTTTTTTTCTTTTCACAATCACATTTCCACTAAAATATTGTATTTTGTATTGAGGCCTCCTTCATATCCTCATATGCTTAATAATAATTATGATTTAGTATTTAGGTCTCCTTCACATCCTCATATATTAAACGAATGTGGTACGAGTATTGAGGCCTCCTCATCATATCCTCATATACCTACTTAACATAAATATAGTATTGAGGCCTCCTCATCATATCCTCATATACCTACTTAACATAAATATAGTATTGAGGCCTCCTCATCATATCCTCATATACCTACTTAACATAAATATAGTATTGAGGCCTCCTCATCATATTCTCATATACCTACTTAACATAAATATAGTATTGAGGCCTCCTCATCATATCCTCATATACCTACTTAACATAAATATAGTATTGAGGCCTCCTCATCATATCCTCATATACCTACTTAACATAAATATAGTATTGAGGCCTCCTCATCATATCCTCATATACTTACTAAACATAAATACAGTATTGAGGCCTCCTCATCATATCCTCATATACTGATAATCATAATATCCAGAGGTATACCTCGTTCATATTTTCATAAATATTGAATAAGTATGCAGTATTGAGGCTTCCTTCATATCCTCATATACCAAAATAATGTTCACACTATCATAAACCAGGATCAAAATAATAACAAAGATTAATATGGTATTACATTACAGTCTAATCGACGGTCACGGTTTCCTCATCAAAAATGTTGATGATGGAGCTATTATCCTCATCAGAGTCGTTGCTGTTGGATCTATTACCTATAAACTACCACGGATGAATTTTATCTACTGAGAATTCACTTTTATCATTTTTTTCGTTATATTGGTGTATCTTGAACTTCGTGCCTTTCATTCCCTAGCACTTTAATTATTCGATATGGACCTCTTAACTTAGGGACTAGTTCTTTTTTTATTTTGTCCGGTAGATGGCACATCTCTTTTTATCCTTACTAAATCTCCTACTTTATAATTTACAATCTTTTTGTTTTTGTCATCTTTCTTTTTGCTTTTGCTGACTTTTGTTAATATGTTTAGTTATTCGTTCTCGATTTCGGTGTTTTGAACACCTACATCTCCATCAGATACAATTTTGGAATTTAATAAAGAACCTGATGTACCCGTTAATCCGATACCAAACAGGGCTTCGGCTGGTGTTTTCCCTATACCCTTGTCAATGGTATTATTAAGCCCCCATTTTATTTCAGAAATCTTCTTCTTCTTCTCGTCCCAAACGACGACGTTTTGACGACTCGAATGGCGTAGTGGTAGTGAAGCTGCCTTACGTTCTTAGGGTCCTGGGTTCGAATCCCGGGAGGAGCAAATGTTTGTGTGATGAGCATGGACATTTATATTATTATTTTTTTATATTAATTTGGTTTAAATTTTATAATAATTTTAATTGTAATTTAATTGTGATTTTAATTTTAATATGATGTTGATTTTAATTTGATTTAACGCTGATTTGGATTGACTTTAATTTGATTTAATTTTGTTAATAATTTTAATTTCAATAATGACCTAAAATACCATTGAGCTTTTGATTTTGTAATTTTTAATTCTGTGTAATTATACCTATGATCCAATGTTGATTGAGATAAATAAATAAATAAATTTGTTTCCGAGTCATGGATGTTTATATGTATAATAAGTATGTATTTACGAACAAATAAAAGTAAATATGTAGTATATCAACTATCTAGTGTCCACGACACAAGCTTTGCTTAGTGTGGCACTAGGTTAGGGGCGCTGTGTGTTAATGTCCTGCGATATTTATTAAAAAACAAACATTTTCAGGTTTACCTAAATTGCTAGCAGAGAGCGGCTAATACTGTTGGGTTGTACCTATCTTTCAATTTGCTTATTGGCTCTAGGTGTTGCAACAGCATTGAGAATGTGTTTTATGCCTAATCCATTGACAAACTCTTTAAAATTCTTGGAAGTAAACGAAGTACCTCTATCAGATATGGGTCCCCTATGTTGCTTCGAACGCCGCTGTTGCGACCACAGACGTATAATATACGTCTGTGGTTGCGACACACGCTGTTGCGAATTATTTTTCCACTGCCTCACAGGTTCGAAAGCTCATGGACTCGAATGAAGTAGACTCGAATGAAGTAGTCGCGAAAGACGCTGATTCGAAAAGCATTTTCACTGCCTCATACGCTTGAATGCTTGTGATTTCGATTTATTTAGTCTTAAAGTGTACAGAAAAATATTTAAGCAGTAATTAAATAAAATCAACAAATTCATCAAAATTTAGTAATTAATAACAAAGTAATATTAACCTTTTTGGAACTCCAAACGTGTGAAAATATGATTTGAGGGATTTAATCGAATTGGCCGATTTTGTATTTTTTTTACAGGCGATAATTATAATAATAAACTTTGTAAAACCATCAATGATCAAAAGGAGATGGGTGTTTTTATGTTTGCTACGCAACCTACGTTACGGCTTCAGCCGGCCACGGCTGTGAGGCGCCGGCTCTCACACGGCTGCGGCTGCGTGACTCTGGCTGTCTCACATGGCTGCGGCGGCGCGACTCCGGCTGTCTCACACGGCTGCGGCTGCGCGACTCCGGCAGTCTCTCACGGCTGCGGCTGCGTGACTCTGGCTGTCTCACATGGCTGCGGCGGCGCGACTCCGGCTGTCTCACACGGCTGCGGCGGCGCGACTCCGGCTGTCTCACACGGCTCCGGCTGCGCGACTCCGGCTGTCTGACACGGCTGCGGCTGCGTGACTCCGGCTATCTCACATGGCTGCGGCTGCGCAACTTCGGCCGTCTCACATGGCTGCGGCTGCGAGAGGCCGACTGTCTAGCACGGCTGGAGCTGCGAGAGTCCGGCGGACCAGCACGGCTACGGCTGAGAGAGCCCGGTGGTTTTTCGTCGTAATCGTTTATTTTCGCTGGAGCCTACGGGCCTAAATGGTCAATATGTATTGTATGAAATGGCTGTGGTACCTTTTCAATAGGATGTAGCTTACTTGATCGCTTAGCTGATGGGATTTTGGTGTTTGAGCATTCTAAACACGACTCCACAATTTTTGTTTTTATGAATTTTCTCATTTTAGGGAACCAGTACGATCGTTTAATTTTTTTCGTAAGTCTTGTCGCAACTGAAATGACCAATATCGTCATGATTTGATTTTAAAATATGCCACCTTACCCTCTTTGGTGCCACCCATTTACCGCCGTCGTCGCTATTTTTGTACAGAATGCCTTTCTCAGTCTTTTTAATGTAACATTTTTGCAGATGTCTACTAATTTATTAGAATCTTTGTCTTGAAGAATTTGTATAATACGCCGTATTTCTGAATCATTTTGTTGGAGATTGGATTTCATGAAGAAATTACATTTATCTAATTTTAGGGTTAAGCCTGCATTACGTAATAAATCCAACGTTTCAGTTAGTTTTGAAAAACCGTCGTCTATGTTTTTGGAAGGTTTATGTGATCTTGCTCCGTAAAGGAATGTCTAACTAGTAAGGGAATGCTTAAACAATTATCTAGTAGTACAAAAACGCATACATAAGCCGATACGTCATCAATTTTAATTTTTAAATTACATTTACCAACTGAATAGACAACCGAGTTAACAAAGCCTCTTAGAACTGGCAGATTATCTGTAGACCATACTGGAGCAACATTTTGGGCATTAGATAATGTAATCATTGTACATTGGCAACCGAAATCTAAATAATATTGTAATTTACGCCATTAACAATAACTTCTTTGAAATATTTGGAATCGTTATCTATACCAATAGATAGTCATAATACAGTCTTATTATCTTTCTTTAGCCTACATTCGGATGTGTCATGACCTAATTTCGTACCGTTTTCGCATTTCTTGTAAGGGTTTACTACACTTATATACTGGATGACCTACCTCTCCGCAATTAAAGCATTTTATTCTCAAAGGTGGTTTTTGCCCTACATCAGTTTTAGTGTCTTTAGTATTATTAAACGCCTAACGTCATTGAATAATTTTGAAGTGGGCTTATTCGTGTGGTTACTCTAACGTTGCGTAAAAATACAAGTAATTTATCTGGATCGGCAAATTGAGCTGCTTCAGCACTCGTCCTAATAGACCTACTTCGACCTCTTCTATTCCTAATAAAAGACAGTCTACCGCATTCTTACCGGTTATTTTGCATCGATTCAGTAAAATCATTTTATAATAAAAATATTCCTCAAGTGGATCTCCGAATTTGACACGTTTTTTTAGCATATCAGATAATAATACGCCATAGCTTTCATCACTTGGAAAGGCGGTTTTTAATTTTGTTTGCCACTCTTGCCACGTAAACAAAAGGCTGGGTAAACCCTGATACCACCTTGGGCTAGCCCTACTAGTTTTGGTAAGGCATAGTGAACGGTTTGTCGTTCGGACCAACCGTAGATAGATGCACATTCATCTACTTTACATAACCACATATCTACAGATCGATTCCTCTTTGACGGATAAAACTCAGGGATAACTTTCATAACTGGGTATCTTTCAATATTATTGCCGTGACCATCTGATTTGACTGCTTGAATTAATTCTCTAAAAGTATTGAGCATATCAGTGGACTCACCTGGTGATCGAAGCTGCCTCTGATGACAAGAATTCAGCCGGCCACGGCTGTGAGGCGCCGGCTCTCACACGGCTGCGGCTGCGTGACTCTGGCTGTCTCACATGGCTGCGGCGGCGCGACTCCGGCTGTCTCACACGGCTGCGGCTGCGCGACTCCGGCAGTCTCTCACGGCTGCGGCTGCGTGACTCTGGCTGTCTCACATGGCTGCGGCGGCGCGACTCCGGCTGTCTCACACGGCTGCGGCGGCGCGACTCCGGCTGTCTCACACGGCTCCGGCTGCGCGACTCCGGCTGTCTGACACGGCTGCGGCTGCGTGACTCCGGCTATCTCACATGGCTGCGGCTGCGCAACTTCGGCCGTCTCACATGGCTGCGGCTGCGAGAGGCCGACTGTCTAGCACGGCTGGAGCTGCGAGAGTCCGGCGGACCAGCACGGCTACGGCTGAGAGAGCCCGGTGGTTTTTCGTCGTAATCGTTTATTTTCGCTGGAGTTGGTAAGAGCGGGCTACGATTGCGGCTGGAGCGTGCCTCACTATTTGTTTTATCCATTATCCTGGAAGGTAATGATAACTTCGGACAAAAAATGTTGCTAAAACTGCGTAGGTAGGTATTTTAATAGACAATAGCAATTATAATTGAAAATGGCTAAG
The DNA here is from genome assembly GCA_950022955.1 of Xestia ashworthii. Taxonomy (NCBI): domain Eukaryota; kingdom Metazoa; phylum Arthropoda; class Insecta; order Lepidoptera; family Noctuidae; genus Xestia; species Xestia ashworthii. The sequence continues at coordinate 19,997,846 of OX465555.1, forward strand.
TATTATAATCAGGCATGCAGATCTTCAAACTTATCATATTAACTCTTCAACGATCAGACCGCACACCGGAGTGCGACGACAATAGATTTTGCTATTGTGTTGCTGTTTGATTGTCGATGAACCAAAATACAGTACAAGTTCTACTAGTACTTATTGCCCTCAAACATGGTAAAAGGACAAAATGTTTATCGCCAGCAACCGTATACAAAGAAAAAGAAATACCAAAAACATTTTTTTTTATTTTTTTTTCTTGTTCTTACTGTGTAAATATTTTGGATTGATATTAAATCATACTCTACAGTACACATTATTTTAAAGCCTCATCTGGGAATCGAACCCAAGCCCCTTCTCGGCTCTTAGTCCCTATCACTCATAAAGAACAAAGGAATTTACCTGTTGAATGAATGTTTCCTTGGTGTCTTTGCCACACAAAAGGAAAATAACAAAAAATATTTTGTTAAAAAAAACATGTATTTTCAGCAATTAAATAGAATGTCATAATAAATATTTTTACCTGGAGCGTGTGATATCCCAATTCTGATTTGTTATCCTCTTCGTTTTGCAGAAGCGTTTCACAAAATAAAGTCGTTTATTTCAAAATCCTTTATTAGCACTTCACAACAAAATAGCGATAGGCAACAATAATCAACACTCGTGATGGAGCAGTAGGACTTGCTTGCTCGACGACCATTTGACAACTAACTAGTAATCAACTACGGTGAATATTCTAACACTACTCCGGACGTGACGTCACACCCCCCTTCTTTGATAGATGTGAAGTTAGTTGTCAAATGATCGTTTTAAGTTTCTTTTAACAAATATCAAAAATATACTTTTAATAATAAAATATGTTATTAGTTGCTTGGATTTTGTACAAATAAATACACTAAACCTAAAATTGCTTACATATGCATAACTGATTGACTTTGAAAGTAAATACCAAGTACAGCGATGGAACAATAAAATTTAAATTAAAATTATAATTAAAATATAATATAATTAATATTTTAATATAATTTTGAAAGTAAATGTACAAGTACAGCGACGGAACAACTGTTACCAAAAAGCACATGATTTTTTCAATTCAACAGCGATTATTTTGTTCAAGAAACACAATTACTAATGTATTTTATGAATAACTAGCGGACGTCATGCGGTTTCACTTGCTTAGTTACCGTTCCCGTGGGAGTATGAGGAAAAAATATTACCTTGTTACTCTCTAATAATCTAGCTATTCATTGCTGAAAGAATTTTTCAAATCGGTTCAGAAGTTTTTAAGTTTATTCGTTACACACAAACATACAAATTGTTACACTTAAGTACTTACGGGATTAAATCCGTGATTTTCATTTGTTTTTGTGAGTGTAGTGAAAAACCTTGAAAGTCAAAAACAGTGCATACAAACTGTTCCTCTTTATAATATAAGTATGGACAACTTACACACAACAATAAAATAATACGATAAATTTATGAACTCAAGTCTAAAACAAAAGTATTCGAAGAAGCTTCATTCAAAATGATTCATTTAATAAACCCTACACGAACCACGGAGGCTTTAATAAATTCTTACCGAAATCCCTACAAAGATGTTTTCCTTAAACATAATCACGGACGTTGAGCAACGGACCACCAACACAATGGTAGAATTATTTTAGGCAGACTATTACAATTTCCTTAGATGCTGTTATTAATTTAATGTGGGATTAGTTTTCTTTCCTTATATTGCTCAAGAGTCTTTGACATCGAGCTTTGAACGTAATAGCGTCAACAACGAAACTACAAAATAAATTATAAATTAAACGTATTCCACTGATTTTAACAAGAGTTATAAGAAAAATAAATTTCAAATTCCACATATTTCGTCTTTGTATCATTGTTCTCTCATAAAATATATTTGGGAACATAGATACTCCGCCGGCCCCTTAAATTAAAAAAATTAAAAAACCCCCGAAACATAGGGTCAAAATTTCAAGGCATTTTTTTGTAACCAAGTATTTAATACCCATATAAATAATAATAATTTTGATGTGTTTTGTCCTGTGCGGGCTAATAAATGCTTTTTCTTTCTTTCTTCTTGCTTTTTATATTGAGGGAGTTGTGAAAAAACAAATGTAAGTAATTCACCATTCTGTGGTGGCGGCCATCTTAGATTTGAAATTTATTATAGCTTATAGTATTTTACTAGTCAAGACCTTCCATTTGATACCCATATTGAGGGAGTTGTTGAATAAATATGTAATCAATAATTTTTAATTTTCGTGATTCATTTTATTGAACAAAATTTAAAATTCTTAAAATGGACTTTATGGTAATATATTAAAATATATTAAAATGGTTACAAAGACCATTTTAATATATTTTTTTTTTTACCGTGATTCATTTACGATTCTGCTAAAGCGGCCATTTTAGACCCCCTGGTCATGCGCACACGTCTTTCTTTCACGTGATAGCGTGAAAGCCATTTGTGCAAGCCTTTGCAAACATTCCCGACGTACAGATTTAAAGCAACGGTGGTTTAAACAGGAATGGTTAATTTTGCAAAATCAACAAATCTTTTCCAACCAAGTTAAGGTCAGCTTCCAGTCCAACCGGATGCAGCTGAATACCAGTATTTTACAAGGAGCGACTGCCTATCTGACCTCCACAACTTAATACTGGGTAATACGATACCCAGGTTCTTAACAGACTTGTCAGACGTTTTGGGCCACTGACTCCCTGTAACGACTGTGAAAGATCGCAAACGATCGAAACTCGATATGTAATGTGTGCTCACCCATCCACAGACTAACGTAGGCAAGCACGGCCTAACCTACAGATCGATCCGAGCGGCTGTTATTATTTAGCCACGAGCTCAGCCAGTTAATATTGCAAATGTAAGTATTTAACAACAATAATTTAATTAATAATAATGTTACGAGCTGGGTATGAGATAAATTAATTACTACCGATTAAACAACACAATAGCTTTATTAATCACAAAACAATTTAAACTTAATCACAAGTACACTACAATACACTACTGTTCACTATTCGATTAGATATCGCTCTTCAAGTTCACTTCGATTCGCTTCGTTGTGTAGCCAAAACAAGACTGACTGTCGCGGCCCTGAGCGGTCTATTTATACTCGCCAACAGACACACCAGAATAACCACGAATATTCTAGAGGGTCATAAGAAACAGTAGGTAAGTAGCTAGGTAATTATTATTACTAGCCACTTGTACAAAACAAACAAATATGAACCGTATGCCCTAGGCGTACGGTCGAAATTCTAATGTCTTTTTATAAAGAGGTCGCGAGTTTGTAGTACCTACTAAACTTTAAAAATAATAATAATAGAAAGCTCTGGAAATTCCAACGTACACATACTGTAATCACGTGCTTTCTCGAATGTTCTAGTAGGTCCGATGTAACAATAAATTCAATTTTAAGAAAAATAATTAAACTTTTAGTAGTGATGATAAAAGATCTCTAAATGAGCGTAATAGCATTAAGATCTTCTTATGATGACCCCCATAAACCCATTAAACTAATGGGGAATGTGTTATCTTCCCCTTTTGTGGTTATAATTGACGATAAAGGAATTACGCGAAAAGGTTGACGCTCTCTGCTGAAAACAACATACTGCCATCACCAATTAACCTGAAAAGCGCGTTAATTGTTTTCATATGAATTTAATAACTTGTACTAATTATCATCTGCCTAGCCTTTTCCCAACTATGAATCGAATGCAGCTGACTACCAGAATTTTACATGGAGCGACTGCGTATCTGACCTCCATAACCCAGTTAGTACTGGATAATACTTTACTTACCAAGTCAGTTATATGTCATAGTTTTTGGGCTACTACTACGACTACCTGTAACGACTGTCAAAGATCAACTTATGAGCGCCGGAACCAACAGTTTTACGTGTTTTCCGAGGCACGGAGGAAACTCGGAATGTAAGGGTGGTCACCCATCCAGACCTTGGGCAAGCGTGGGTCAACCTAAAGATCGACCCAAGCGGCGGTTAATATTTTAGCAATGAGTTCCTCCTGTTACTGTTACTGAGATAACAGTCATAAAAGATTTTTCGACAACGAATGATTTTTCATAAAACTTGTTCCTATGAACTAGTGAGTTATTTATTTACCTTCTAGGTTCGATCATACCGGACCTCTGTAGGACTAAAGTATTTACCCATACCAAAACGAAAATCAACAGGAAATAATTGAAAAATGTTTTGCAATTCATACGTGCTGTCAATATTGGCCACACACGCCAACACCAAGATGAAAATTTTTAATACGTTCGTATATTCCTTTACAAGGCCACCCTTTATGTTTGTCCATGTCACGATATTCGATACGGCAGCGCAGAGATGTCAATGTTGTTTGACGAAAATTCCACATACAAAGCTTTCAGGTTTTCCCCACATGTCGATTCTAATTCCGACACTACGATGGGAGAGGAAAAATGCGTTGTTTGTGTTACTGACATCCATGTCAAGCTGTGGCTTTGAGAAGATTATTGTATAGGTGGAAAACATGGGCAAAACTTTTTTGTTAAAGAGGAAATAACAGAAAAAATTGGGAATGGTCGGTAAAGGCAATCGTTTTTTCGCTTCAGAAATTCGGGTTAAGAGACTTTTTTTTACATCATCTGCCTTACCGTTTCCCAAATTTATTGTAGCCAGTTTTCAGTCTTACCAGATGCAGCATAATATCAGTACTTTACATGGAGCGACAGCCTATATGACCTTTACAACTCAGCAGGGTATACGATACACCATGTTAGACTGTACGTCAGATTTTTGGGCCACTTATTTATTTATTTATTTGAATAAGTACAACCACATCACATACATTTTACAAAGAAATTCACAATTTATGATAAAACTGTCTGATGCACGTGACAATAAAGGCGTACATAACATTCACAATTCTTCGGCTCGATGATAAAACACAATTATTATTTAAGAAAACCTATATAATGAGAATTGAATTAAAAACTAACAATTCAAAATATTTGATAATTATGTTACAAAGAAATGCCAGATAAAAATTAGGATCAATGACAATATAATAGGATTGGCCAATTATTATTCATAAAAATAATTTAATAAAGTTGATTGAATTTATTACAATTAAACCACTGACAAAGGTCCACAAAAGACCCACAAACAACCAAATGACAACCGGGACCTTTGGCTTAACGTGATTTCCGATGCACGGAAGAAACTGATTCGAGCAGGTGTTATTTTTTTGCCATTCCTCTAAGATGTTTTATATATTATAAGAGCAGCGGTGGCCCAGTGGTGGCGGCCCCGACTTACGAACAGTAAGTCGTGGGTTCGAAACCAGACAGGCGCATTACTTTGTGTAACTTATTTCATCACCACTGCTCTCAAAACGGTGAAGGAAAACATTGTGAGGAAACCGGCATGTCCTAGAACCAAAAATTCGAAGACATGTGTCATCTACCAACCCGCACTGGGCCCGCGTGGTGGATTACGCAAAATACGCGCTTTGACGTGGAGTTGCGGACACCAGCCCGTTGTACAATACAATACAAGATGTTTTATAATAAACATATTTTCTTTTAGTTTCAGCACTCAGTCCACAGACTCACAGATCCATTGGCCAGATCCATGATGGATCTAGTGCAAACTTTTTTCTCATTAGATCCTGATTTCAAGATTGGGATTGACAATCCTTGCAACTCATGACAGAGAACCTGAAAGCCTAATTTTTTAAAGCGACAAGCAAAAATAGAATCTTAGAAATGTGTGAATAAAAGCAAATATTATGAGTGACATGAGTAAAGTGTATCTCAATATCAGAGTTGTAATTGTTGACTGTTTTGTTCAAAGCGTCACAAGACTTACGAAGTTCGTTACACAAACATCTCGTCTAAACTTACTCCGTCTAAACATACTATCAGAATAGTAAACTAATGCAGACTAATCAATACCCTGTTAGTGTATTTGTGGTTGACAAGGTGTCGGCGTCATTCGAGTCATCAGGCAATGCCAAATGCAGACTATCTGCGGCAGACGGTATCTAATTGTGTCTATTTCTGGTGTGATTAGGAGACGCACACAACGTCACTACTGACCATCGGCTGTTCCCAAATTGGTTTGGTTTCTGAGCAAAACTAACTATTTTTGAAGTGAACACTTCTTTAGGCGCGTTGATCACTTTTTGGATGAACAAAAATCCACAGTGCGTGACAGTCACCTAACGCTTCGTAGCACTCGTAGCTGATCCGCACCACTTAGGCGTACGCGGGGCGCAACCCGTAGCCGATATAGATTACTTAGTTTTCACTTCTATAAGCAGTCCCCAAAGACTGCACACACACACTCACAATTTTTTTTCCTAATTATATTCCCGGTACTGCGAGAGTAAGGTTCTCTTTCTGTTAACCTACAAAAATAGCTGTGTTCATTATTGAAAACAAGCCACAGGCAAGCACAAACTCTAGTAAACCGGATGGAGCCATACCGATCAAACATAGTATGGCAACAGAGCATTACAAACGATGACTCATCTCATGTCCTCTTCTATATGTATCTCCACCTGCACTAAAAGGTACAATATGACGTATGCAAGGACATATGACTTAGATCCATTCACAAATAGTGTGAATTCGGCCAGAAGGTGCTTAAGCCTAAAAAAAATTCCAAGGAGCGGTAATATATTGTTTGTTTCAGTTTAAGTATTATTTTCCTTACAATTTCGGTTATATAATTGCAAACTAAGTTTTAATAGTATATTGCTTCTTGTTTATAATTAAGCTCTATCTTTTCTGTTTCTTGTGCTTACACCATTAATTACTGTTATATGTAAGGACTTGTAATTGGCTTTCTGGTGACTATGGTTTCCTTTTATTTGTCTGTTTTTTTTAGCTGTAAGTCCTCCATGTACTAAATAAATACATGCCCGACAACCTTACTAACATTGCAGACGTAACAAGATTCAGAACGTCATTTAACTGAAATGTGTAAATCATCAACACAAAGAAGACGGTTTTTTTGCACCATACTTTGTTCTCAAAGACACACATCAAAGTTTACTAAATAAATTGTAAATGTTATGGCAGATCCATTTCTGACCAAGCTAACCGGGACCAACAAATTCCATAATCGGAACATTTTCGGGTATAAAAACTTTAATAAAATTTGTTTTCACGATCTTTTTGCTAACGAAGTGGGCAACATTCCAAGTTGAAACTGTTACGTTCGCAACCGCACACGCATGGCCATGTAGGTCAATTTTGTTTTTGAAAATTTATATTTTAAATTCTATGACGGTATTTGCATCGTCTATCCTTTTATTAATCTTTATAACATAAACTCAGGCCTGTATTGCCCTCCGGCCCTGGTTAAATCCATGGTCCGGAGCGAGACGGAATGGGAAGCCGTCGCCGTCGCCTCCTTCTGCGAAGCAGTCATGCTAGCGAAGTAGGTGGCAGTACACGAGAGGGAGAGAGCATCTCGCCCCAGCCGCCGAGGGAGACGCACCGGGCGTCGGGGGCCACGTGGTGGCTACCGGCCACCGTAGACGCGGGCCTGTGGACGGTTAGCTATGGGCTAGCTAGCCGTCCGTCCGTCTTATGACGACAGGCCGTGTCGACGGCGCGTTCGTGTTCCACGCGCGCCTCAAATAGATGTCAGCAAAGTGAAGGGGCCCGCAAGGGCCGAAGCCTGCCGGGGCTGCGGAACTGTTCGAAAGAGATACCGCGGCCCTGGAACATAAAGAGCGAGGAACGAACATGGATGGTGTTTAGTCAGTAAAAGTCTGACACTCCCTCCCGTTCCGCCCAAAGTTGGAGAAGTCATTTGATGATTTCACATCCCAGAGGGCACGGGTATTCCGTAGTACACTTTTAGGACACCATGATACAGTTTTGTTTGAGATCCACGTAATGCGAGCTTCTACCATAAACCGGGCACAAATCCAAGCTCTAATCTACCTCAAATATATCCAGTACTATACGTACTAGAAAATCAGTTTCACCTTATTACATCTAGAAAATTACTTTAACATAAAGCTAGGTTCAAGTTTCTTTTAAATTTTTATTCTAGATGTTGTGTCTACTGTTTTCGTTAAACGTCTTCACCTAAAACAAATAACCAGCTTTTTACAAGACTTGTAGAAACAAATATCAACACATGAGGATAGGAAACACATAAATTACGTCAAAAATCAACACTTCTACATCTAGTCCATCATATCATGTCACTAAGTACCATTATGGAACTGAAAACCGGCAACTTCCAAATACCTCCCACTCATACTAATTTAAACTTTAAGGCTGCGTTGTAAGGGATGCTACGACTGTATAAATAGCCTGGTTATTTTGTCGTATAGTTATATATTCTGTCGCAGAGTATATCACAGCAAACCCACATAATGTGTCCCGTCGACGAACCTGACACAAGCGACTATATTACTCACGGCCTCTACAATTTATGAACCGAATAACACATTGTGTCGAGCGATTGGAAACGTGATACTAATGTTGATATGGTTCTTGTTCAAAAGGAATGGAATGAGGTCATTTAGCACGTAGTGTTAATGAAATTATTAGGAGATAAAATGAAAAGGGGGCAAAAACAAACCTCCGTCGAGCAGAGGAATGCAGTTGAATTCATTCCGCTGTGATATTATATACGAATAAAAAAGAGAGAATTGATATAAACATTCGATGGAGTAAAAAGGAATTATATAACTATAGTTGGTACCAGTTAACAATAGCGGTCATTGCCCTTTCCCTAATTATCTTTGTACGAACCAAAACAAATGAACCATATGTGTCGTTTTTTATTAGAAAAAAATGTTGAAGATCTCGATAGATGCATATGACGATTCAAGATTTGAACAGGCTTTTTTGGTTTTCAAAGTTAAGAACTACATTAAATAGTAGGTGGGTCAATAACCGCCTATTTTTGTCTTAACAGGCAAGCTGGCTGGCTGGCTGGCTGGTTTGTTTTTTTTTAAACTGTGTGCACTTGTGGCGTGTGCCTAATAAATGTATTTTCTTTCTTTCAATTATAGCTCCTTAGGTTAACCTCTATTGTTTACACTATGTAAACTATACATTCTTAGATTATTATCCCAAATAGAACATTTGGTTACGGAACTTGCCAGTTTGTAGCTATGGATTTGAAAGAAGCACAGTTTTCGTGTTTATTAATTTTGTTAATTATTCCCGCTTGAACAATGACAGGTTTTACAACTAAAGTGGATGTGCCATTGCAAACACAGTTTGGCAAAATGGGGGATTAAAGAACGTTCCGACCTCTGTAAATGTGGTGCTCCCGGCCAGACCGTGGCCCATTTGCTGGAGTATTCAAAGTGTCCCTACAGCTGCACTTTAGAGGGCATAAAAATGTCACTGAAAATATCGAGATCAACATCATCATAATCATTTCACCCGAAAGACGACCACTGCTGGACCTACTTTCCCCAAGTTTTGTATAACACTAATAAGTCTCATGTTATGGGGAGCGAGCCTATTTCCATCAACCGGGCACAAATCCAGAGCCCATGGCTGCTACTTTCTAAGAAATTTCTGATGGAAAAACCCATTAACCCTTTGGCCGACCCAGGAACCCAGGCGTCATGCCCATACAGTTGCGCTTGCGATCACTAAACCAACGAATTGTGACCACCTACTTGAGTCCAATTAATTTGATAAAACGAATCATCAATATGCTAGAAGAGAAAACTGTCACATTTTCCAAACAGTGTCAGGAAGCTATTATTTAAATACCAAAACAGTCATCAAACTATAACTAACTGATTCAAATTTTATTTCAGTTCCAAAGTAAACTATTCCACCAATTAAATCTTCGAACTTTACAAAGTATTACAAACTTGTTACTTTGCGGGTCACGTGACCCATAGCTAGACGTGACTGGTAGCAATCTCCCCTTTACTACCCAAGTTCGTATCTCTACAGAAATCTAGGGAAGTGTGGGTTGTTAGATGAAGCCATTACATGAACTGTAGGCCCATTAGGCGTCTTGTTGTTGAACCCTGATATTCTATGCATCGTCGCCTGGACCAATATTGAATCTATAATTACGTCGAGATAATCACCGTTTCATGTCATTCACACAGGCTCATTGAATGCGACTATGATTAGGTGGGAATTAGTAACGCGGTATGTTGGTAGCGGTCATATTGGCCCCATGAATTACTACATATTATGCGGTGTTGGTATGTTAGGTTGATATTACGTAGGTACTTATCAGGATTTGTGACACGATTTCTATTTCAAGTTTCTCTTTGGGATAATATTACGCAACTGTCATGTTTTGTCTCCGAATTGACGGGTAGAAAAATCAAAGGGACCATTTCGTCAAATTAATTTGAATATGAAAAGCACACATAAACAGCCGGTCGCCTTCATATCGATAAACATAACACATAACATCACGCTTGTAATCTCCGAAGATACTTAAGAGAATTTAAATAGAACTGTAGCTCTTTGATCCTTGTGTTCAGTAGTTTACTGACTTGCAAGAATATGAGAAGACTTTTTTGGTTGTTTATTTTTACCGCATTTCTGTACAAAGCAAGATTTATACGTTGTATATTTAGATAAGACAACCCCCACTGCACTATCTTAACACAAGTTAGAAGGAATAAAAATGCTAAACTTTTATATCGGAGGTCATTCACCTAGGTCTCTTTCAGGACACTATTCATTATCACGACTCCGCACAACCTTACCGCAGTATAATTTACGTTCTTTTCTTTTTACGTACTAAAAGAAACAAAGGTTTTGGGTAAGGTGCTATTGAAAGCGAGGGTGAGAGAAAATGAATGAGCGTTTGAGCGGTATATAAATAACTTTTTTCGGTCTGTTGTTATCGGAATTTCCAAGGGAATCAAAAAAGGTATCGGAGCTCACGGCTAGATAATAATAACCGCTCGGTTTGATGGTTAGGTTAACCCTGCCAGCCTAGGTTGTTCCGTGTATGGTGACACACATTAGGTAAAGAGTTTCCTCTTTAATGTATCGGCACTACAAAAAGTACTTCAGCAATATAGTATAAAATACTGTAGCGCCATCTGAGACAACAATAAAGATCAACTTGCTAAATTGCGCCTTTCAGTATATCCGCGACTTAAGTCTAGTTTAGTCGGAGAAATCCAATGGTGATGGGTCTATGGAGTATTTAGGAACTATAAATCATGTTCTTCGTACACTTATAACAGCATAACAATACCTAACTAACTTACGAAACTATTAACAGACTGTTTGACAAGCGATACACTCCCAAAGCTAAACGAGAAATGAGCGTCGCTGAGCGAAGCCCGCCAGTACCTCACTTTTAAAGTTTTTAATATTCATGAGAGCTATTTTATCGACGTTGCTAGTTTCTGTCCATACCAGTACACCGGTTAAACATTATTAAGGGCTCGCCTGTACTATTACTATGCAAATCGGAATTTCGCATCGCGCCAAACGATGGCTATATTTATGTAATTGATTGATGCGAGGCTCTCTTGCCCGGGTATACAGAGGTGATTTTTATTGTGGAATAAATTTGCCTTTGTTCGGGATCTTTGTTTTTATAGTATATCATGATGCTGTTGGGGAGATGAAAAAAGTAGTGTTTGTTTACAGCGGGTCTAGTTCTATAGCCAGTGCAATTATTTGAGATTTGTGATGAGCGAATGGTTAAATTAACTGCTTTTCTATCTAGGATTTCAGGCAGCATAATAATGATTTTTGGTTTAAAAACAGTACATGAATTTATAACAGACTGCTTACTGTTTATTCCTCCGTTCAACATCATCTCATGAGCCTGACTTCACAGGTGGGGAGTTCTTGAACTGATCAGACCTCAAGTGCGTATTCGTGGTGTATCTCCACAGAACATGGCCTACCTTGCCCTATCACCTACGTAATTGACGACCTTTTAACTGCATCAGCGAACGGTGTCTGCATAGCTGAGTTTTGGGCCAAACATGTTCGTCTTTTTACCAGCGATTCGCCAAGAAGGCTAACGGTACCCGCTGCCGGGAATAGGCCTCTTAAAACATATCAAAATCACAAGTTGATTGGATGACAGAACGATTTCTTCTTGAAATTAGATTTATCCATAAGGCGATTCGCACACAACAACACGAGCTTGGTCGGGTCGCGAGTCTCACGTCGCATTGGCTTGTATGAAATCCGTTGATACCTAACACATGTACAACACCCGACCATGCGGCGTTCCACCCATGCATTTGCTTAGCTCCACCCTTTCGCGCAGACGAGCGGTATCATCTGAGAATCACCCTAAGCGTCACACTGATCGCTCAAACAATAAAACGCTGCATCTTCCAGCTTTCTTTTTTTTTTTTTTTTTTGCGCGCTGGCAACACTGGCGACAGGTCGTGAAAAAACGGCCTCGTAGTTAATTTATTTTAAAATAATTGATTTATTGTGTTTAGTTTGTTTTAAATCTATTCTTTATAGTAGAATCAAGGTATAAAGTGACACACGTAGTGTTCGTGACCTGTTTATATTGTGATAACTCGCAACAATCGATAATTCGATAAATCAAGTACCGGCTGTCAACTGTTGGACTGTGGATTTGAATTCTTCGAACCGGGGGAGTATTCCGTTTTAATTTACCTATTATTGGTGTATTATTTACATACTAAACATCACTTAAACACTGCTCAGAGCTCTGAGCAACTTCCCGTACACACACCGGCTACGTTTATGTCTCATTTTGCTTGACAATTGTGGAAGCAAAATCGAGGACGAAAACACTTGCCCAGACAAAAACATTCACTTCAAACCCTACTTCACACATAATATATGTCCCTAATAAGTCCTTATAAGCATAATATGTTCGTTACAATTAAATTAATAGATACTTAACTACTTTTAATAATATTTAAAAACATAAGATTTTAGTCTAAACAATCTACCCACGTTAGGAAAAAGTAAAATCATAAGATAGTAAACTTCTTATTAATGTAATTAAATTGATAATTCAGTCGGCTAATATCAATCTTGTTAATCTAATACAGCAGCCTACCTCATTTCTTTTAGTAAAGCAAACTTTTCTTTTTTTTTTTTTTGCCTGTTTTTCTCCCTTTCATCTCTAAATTTTCTTAATTGGGCTATCCTATTAGTTCTCACCGTTTCCTTATTTCCAATTTTCAGAAACCAATCCGGAAACCATGCCTGTGATGACCCGTAAGGCTACTGCTCAGGATATGGAGCTAAAATTGAGAACGGCCCTCCAAGAACTAAAGGACTCAAAACTCCAATGCCAACAGCTATTGCAGGAGAGAGAAGACAGTGAGGAGGAGGTCATTAATATTAACAGCAAAAACTCCAGCTTAAAAAGGGAGCTAGTAGACCTTCATCAGGATTACTTGAATGTTGTCAATGAGCGGGATCACCTAAGGGTGGTCACGGATGGGTTCCACAGCTGCAGCAACTTATATGAGGAGGCTTTGTGTAAAATTAGGCACCTAGAGGAGGAATTAGTCCATGCTAATGTTAAACTTTTAAATTTAAAAAAGGAACAGGATCGTACTCAGGTTATGGAAACTGATCATTTGTACAACGAACTAGTAAATACAAATTGTAACCCTCATTCCCTCATAACAATAGACCTTACAGAGGACTCCTTACTGAAACATAATTCATACCATAAAGTAAGTAAAAATAAAATTAAGAAATATGCAAGATTGAATAAAATCATTAAAAAATGTCATAAACACAAGAAACAACAAAAGCACTTTTCCAAAAATATTCAATTAAGGAAAGAACGTGTTTCTCTTGTTAATAGATTAAATAACTATCAAATTAAGTTAGAAGACAGTACAAGTATTTATGAAATAGACACTCAGCGCTTACAATCTGAAATTGAGGCACTGAATGAGTCACTAAAATCTTTATATAATAAATATGAAAGCTCTAAAAAACAAATTAAGGAGCATATTCTTGTCACAAATGAGTTGGTTGACAAAGTGGACTTGCTGACTCTCAGCAACACTCATTGTACTTGTCGGAGTGAACCCAGTCTTGATGCCCTCCAGCCTGAGGCAACGGAGGACCCGTCTCAAGCTGTGAGCGCTCAGAACTTCATCATCCATCAAAACCATGATTCACAAGTAGTACAGCCTGAGATTAGTCATTTTGTTTCACCTGATTGTAATGATTGTCATCATTCAGTTATGTTTTCTGATAGTATGGGTAGAGGGCTAGGTAAATTGATCAGTAATAACCTGAGTTACCATACCCAAAATTATTGCATGCCAGGGTCAAGCTACAAACAAGTAATGGCATCAGTAATAAAAAATGATTGTTATCTTAACACTACCATTACTCTATGTGTTGGTAATAGTTCTAATGTAAAAAAGGAAGATATCACCGACTGTGTTTCTGAGTTGCTAAAGTTAAGATGTAATAAAATCATATTGTGTGCTTTTCCATATTTTGAAAATTTAAGTAGTAGGAAAAACGATTATATACATATGTTGAATAAACATGTACATTTTTTAGTAGGTCACTATAGTGACAGGCTTATGTATCTGGATATCAACACTATAGTTGGTAATCTTAAGTCGACACGGGGTAAGGTGTATCTACCTATTGTATGTAGACACAAAATAGCTCGGCTATTAGCTTATAGTATTCACACAGACATAAATAGTATGTCTAAGTTTAGTTATATTATTAACACTGCGACGATTAGTAATTCTACTAATGTACAGGTGACTGGCACAAATGAATATAGCACTAGTGCTATAAATATTTACAAACATTGTACTGAGGAGGATCCATCTGTCACCGTGGAAAATTCTCAATTAGGGTTTATTAGTGATAGGGTCTTATCATCTGAGGATGGCACAGGAGTCTCCGGCCTCACTTCAAATATAAATTTAAACTAGAAAGTGAGACAACAGAAGGTACCATTAACAATATTTTTGTTAATCCTACCAACAGCAAGGTATCTTCTTGCACTCAATTAGTTAGTAAAAAAGGGCCTCAGCAGAACACCTTAAAATTATTCCACCAAAATATCCAAGGCATTTCTTCGAAATTATTAGAAATTGAATTGTTTTTAGAAAGTAGTAAGTTTGACATTATTTGTTTTACTGAACATTGGCTAAAGGATTACCAAATGCTTATTAATTATGAGAACTATATGGTGGGTAGCTGCTTTAATCGTAAAACTATGCTTCGTGGAGGTTCCCTAATATTAATAAAAAATAGTTTTAAATATAAGCAACGTAATGACATAGTAGGTCTCTCGGTTGAACATTGCGTCGAACTGTCCTGTGTTGAGCTAGATAAGCATGTAATTGTGTGTGTGTACAGACCCCCAAACTATCAAAACTTTTCCATATTTGAATCAATAATGGAAGATGTCCTGGCAAAACTTGCAGCCAGTAATAAAGCTACAATAATTTGTGGTGATTTTAATATCAATATTTTAGAAGAAAATTCAAATAGCAGTCGGTTATTAAATCTTTTTAAGTCATTTGACTTGAATAACGTTTTTATTGAACCCACTAGAATCACAACTTCTTCTGCTACTTGTATAGATAATGTTTTCTGCGATTGTGACTACTTAGATAAAGCCATAATAAATTGTTTGCCGTCTGACCATAGCGGACAAACTGTAACTTTTAGTTGTAAAACTCCAATACAAAAAGTTCAGATTAAATTTAGACCTATAACTTCTTGCAAATTAAATAGGTATAATATTTCCCTACAGAACAAGTTAAGTGTAATGAGCCAAGAGGATATTAATATAAATCAATTGTATGATCGTTTCTTTTCATTAGTTCACACGGAATTCAACAAAACTTTTGAAAAGAAGACAAAGAGTATTTGCCCTAAATTTATATTTAGTGATTGGGCAACTGAAGGTATCAGAAAAAGTAGGGAAAGGCTATTTGAGCTTTATAGCCTCAAGCCTTTTATAAACACTGAAACTTTTAGCAAGTATGTTGCTACGTATTCAAAGATTTTTAGAAGTACTTGCAAGGTTGCTAAAGCCCTGCACATAAGCAACAAGATCAAAACAGCAGAAAATAAAATAAAGACCGTTTGGAAAGTCATAAATAACGAGACTAACAGAAAGAAAATACGTAAGAATAGCTTTACATTAGATACAGCATGTGGTCCTAAAAGCTCTGATCAGGAAGTAGCTCAAGAATTTGTTAATTTTTTTACCGAAATACCAATAAAAACTACGGAGGCTCTTAATTCCTCACCTGAAGCCTCAATTGGCTTATTAAAGGCGAATGTGTCTGGCTTCCTGGCTGAATTTAAATTTAAACACATTAACCCTATGACAGTTATTAAAGCTTTCCGGCAAATTAAAATCAAACTGACCGAAGATTTATGGGGAATGTCTATCAAAGTTTGTACATCTATACTTGAGACCATAGCCCCGTACTTAGCTTTAATTTTTAATTTATGTGTAGACCAAGGAGTTTTCCCGGATTTAATGAAATACAGTAAAGTCATACCTCTTTTCAAATCCGGGGACAGTAAAGATTCCAATAATTATAGACCTGTATCCGTGTTACCAGTTTTTAGCAAGGTTTTTGAAAAAGTAATGCTTAATCAAATGCTCTGTCATTTTAACACCAACAGAATCTTACATGATCAACAGTATGGTTTCACCAAGGGACGTTGTACAACTGACGCCGGTGTAACCCTATTAAAGCACATATTTGCTGCGTGGGAAGAGTCCCAAGACGCAATAGGAATTTTCTGTGATCTCTCCAAAGCTTTTGATTGCGTAAATCACGACACATTGCTTTTGAAACTGGAGCATTACGGACTGGGTAAACTTGCACTTAGCCTGCTAAAATCTTATTTGAGCGATAGAAAACAACATGTTCAAATAAACGGTGTTAATTCACAGGGTTTGAATGTAAAAATGGGGGTTCCGCAAGGCTCAATATTGGGTCCTTTCCTTTTTTTAGTATATATAAATGATCTACCCTATTTGTTGAAACACCAACCTCAAAATATGGTGTTGTTTGCTGATGACACTTCTCTAATTTTTAAGATAAATAGACGGGCCCAAAATCTAGATGACGTGAATGATGCCCTACTTCAGGTCCAAAATTGGTTCACAGCAAACAATTTGGTATTAAATGAAAAAAAAACTAAATGCATAAGATTTTCATTACCGAATGTTAAAAGTAGTGATTGTGAGATAATATTGAATAAAGAGAAACTCGAATTCGTAGATAAAACGGTTTTCCTGGGGCTTACGCTTGATTCAAGGCTACAATGGGGTTCTCATTTAACATCTCTTGCGGGGCGCTTAAGTTCAGCAGCATATGCCATTAGAAAAATCCGTCAATTCACTGATGTAGATACCGCTAGACTGGTCTATTTTAGTTACTTCCATAGTATAATGTCTTACGGTATTTTGCTATGGGGACGGGCTGCTGATATTGAGTCTATATTAATTTATTCTGCAGAAAAGAGCCATCAGAGCCATATACAATCTTCGTAGGCGCGATTCTCTAAGGGAACTTTTTAAGGATATTGGCATCATGACGGTTCATTGCCAATACATCTACGAAAACATAATGTACGTTAGAAAAAATCTGCATCTTTTCGGTAAAAGAGGCGACAGACACAATTACAGTACTAGAAATAGGGACCAACTAGTTCAGCCAGGCTTTAGACTCGCTAAAGTAGACTCATCTTTCATGGGGTACTGTTTGAGATGCTATAATAAAATTCCACAAAGTATTCTTGAACTGAATGAGACTAAATTTAAAACATGCATTAAACGCACACTATCTAAGCAAGCATATTACAAGTTGAGCGATTATATCGCTGATAAAAATGCTTGGCTCAATGCTGGTCCTGCTCCACAAGGACAGGGGCTCAAAAATTGATAGCATTAAATGGTATTGTTGGAGCTGCTGAAGATTGTACAACTATCTTTGCATTGTATAGATTCAATCTATTTAGTATTATATAAACGCATAGCCCATATTGTGTGAGTACTATGTACTAGAAAGCTATCATTCACTGGAAACCTACTTTAGTTTTTGACTTGAATGTGCCCTGGCGGTTGAGAGTATGTCATGCTCACTCAAACGTCTCGCTGATCATGGCGCGTGTGTCGGACCATTTAGTTCCCTTCAAAATAGTTGAGCTGAATGGTGCTGGTCCATGCGTCATGTGCGTGAACGGGCGCTGTCAGTTGTGACTGGTCATCTCTTAGTCGCCATGGTTTATTTGAATTAATTATTTTGTTTTTGAGTTGTATTTTGTTTTGTTTTGCTATGGACACTTTTAACGTGCACATCTTGCTACATTGTTCTCACATAATATAACATCTCAACATGAGTGATGTAACCAAGATTTTGTAACAATTTTTTGATTTAAAAGAGTGTCCATGGAGTTTCTTGCCCGTTCTTCTCCATAGAGATCTACGCTAGGGAATGGGCAACTAGTACTTTCACAGTTTTTATGTCTTGTGACTGGGACTGTAGCTACATTTGATTTTCATCTTTGTTTCGACAATTCAAAAGTGCCTGTTATTGGCCTACTTGAAATAAATGCTTTGATTTTGATTTTTTGATTTTGATTTTCATATTTTACTAAGTTTCAAACCAAACAAACACAGCTATACTACAAGACATCTAATTACCAAAGTTCCACCCATTTGTTCAAGTTGGGCACACAATATACTGTGAGGTGTTTGTTTACAATTCGTCTAGATATGCAAATTGTAGAGCAGTGAGTCGACAAGTCGGATGTTTCGAGAACTATGCATGGCGCCCGTATTGCCCGTACTTAAGTCGAATATCGGGTATATGGGGCGATTTGGCTGGACCACTGGGTTAATATTTGAAGAGAATGTGAATGCCGATTTTAGGTACAGGGGATTGTTGAACTATTTGTTGAGTTGTTTGGTGTATATTATGTCGGGGCTTTCTTCTGTCAGATAGGAACATTAGCCATAAGCATAGCACAGCATTCATTCTCTGGATTTCGTCGAGCTTCATTGATAATTTAGATAAGAAATGAAGCTATCGAACAAAGGTGTTTTTTCACCGTTTTATCCATGAATACTTCATTTTGACAAATATTTTTCCGTATCTAACACCAAAGTTTTAAAACACAAGTGACTCTCAACAAACACTAACAATTTCCATTCCATCTTAGGAATTCTTCTTAGGTAGCCAATCTTCAAACAAGCCGGTCAATCATGAAAGCAAATCTTTGCCCCGATAGTAGTGGCCGCAATGTCTACCGGAGCTCTGTTTGCCAGCATCCACTCGGCGGCATACGGAATACATTATAGGTAGTCGTATGTGTCTGGAATTGCCATCATCAATAGACAATTTTGTTAATGTTGTGTGTTTTGCAAGACGATTTGATGTCCTAGGTCATGTTAGAATTTACTTTATACAAGAAGTAAATTCGTGCCTTGACGTGGAGTTATGGACACCAGCCCGTAATACAATACAATACAATACAAGAAGTAAACAGACTTTCACGAAGCCGTCAACCAAACATTCTATACATGAAACTGAGTAAGAAGTATGATTGCTGAACAACGATTTTTTTTTGGGTAAAAAATAACGTTTTACTCAAAACATTGTGATGATGGATCCACTGTATAGTACAGGGGTCGTGGAGCTATTTAAAAAACCTATAGTTATAACATTAAAAACTTGTAACTTATGAAAAAGTTGAAACTTTGACCCCAATATCTTTGTAACTAGAAGGTTCCCAGGTATGATCCAGAATTTAAAAAAAACCTGGTTGGGAAAACAGATCCTTTCGGATTCGTTTAGGGTATTTTTGCACACATTATTTTGTTTTTTTTTTCAGAAAGGTCAGGAGACACTTACAACCGGCGTTTGCTTAAGATTAAAAATATGTATAAAGCGAAAAGAGTATGTTAAGAGTCGCAGGAGGTTGCGTTCTTTAGCTTCAGTCATCCCCCAACGCAAAAGGTAATTTCCGAAATCAGGAATTTACTAATAATAATATACTGGTACTCAGTTACATCCGGTTAAACTGGAAGTCGTCCACAACATACTTGGGAAAAAACTATTCAGATAATGATGATGATTCAGCTGCATCAACCTACTGAGTATAATAATTATGTGGAATGAGTGCCTGTCTTACATCAATATTTAAGTTACTCGGTAAGACAATACCCCTTTTTTTTTTGGATGGGAAAACATCAAATGACTTCTCCCACTCTGGGCAGAGCGAGAGGGAGTGTCAGACTTTTACTGACTAAAACCCATCCATGTTCCTTCCTCGCCCTTTATGTTCCGGGGCCGCGGCATCTCTTTCGAACAGTCCCGCAACCCCGGCAGGAAGATAATACCCCTTGATAAGAATGGATAGCCAGATAGGCTGACATGTCATCAACACATGCTTAAATTATTGATACTGTGCTCAACATTTTTTTATTCGTATCGATGACTCGAAGTAAGAAGTGATTTTTCACGTGTATTTTTTAACAAAATTAATGTGGCTTTAGGAGTATACGTTACCAACACGTTATTTTCATGATTCCAAAAACATATTGTACAAAAGAATGAACTGATGTAGCGGTTTGGAAAGGTTCACGTCAAATTGTCTCTTTTACAAAGTAACATAATTTTATTGGAAAAAGGATTGTGTGAAGTCGAGCATAAATTAATTAGAAAATGATACATTATACAACATAACATTACGTCTAAAGGTGACTTTTTTTATTGGGACAAGCCCGCCACACTATTCCCAAGCCACTGAAACTCCTGAAAGCCAGAATCAACAGTGGCGACCACCAGAAAAGCGCCGAGACAATGAAGCTCGACGAAGTCCCAGAGAATTAATTTAACTGTCTTGGATCCCGCAACGAAATTAATCAGAAAGTATAGTAGTAGTAGTAGTAGGAAAAAGGTGACTTTTTTTTTTAGTATGGGAAATCATCAAATAACTTCTCCCACTCTGGGCGGAGCGGGAGGGAGTGTCAGACTTTTACTGACTAAAACCCATCCATGTTCCTTCCTCGCCCTTTATGTTCCGGGGCCGCGGTATCTCTTTCGAACAGGCCCGCAACCCCGGCAGGCTTCGGCCCTTGCGGGCCTGGGTGACCACCCTTACATACCGCGTTTCCTCCGTGCCTCGGAAAGCGCAGTAAGCTGTCCCGGCTGTCATTTGTCCATCTTTGACAGTCGTTACAGGTAGTCAGTGGCCCAAAATGTCTAACCAAGTGGTATCGTATTTCCCAGTATTAACTGGGTTGTGGAGGTCAGATAGGCAGTCGTTCCATGTAAAATACTGGTATTCAGCTGCATCCGGTCAGACTGGAAGCCGACCCCAACATAGTTGGGAAAAGGCTAGGTAGATGATGAAGTAGGCTGTATAAACCAAACATTTCCAAACGTTGAAAAGGCATGTTTTCTGTACAAATTATTAAATAGGTGACTGAATGAGTGAAAGGTTAAGAAAAAACGCAAGATAGCGAGTAATAGAAAATACTGAAAGACGTGTTGTAAAAGGTGTTGAAGATTTTCTCAAAATACACTATTCTAAAGACGTTTAAAAGTTTTCCTGGAGATCCCACACACTACATATAAAGTGTGTAAAACACCTCTTCACGAATCCGAAAGGCACTTGTTCTCCCCATCATTGCGATCATTTTTTTGTTCTACACCATACCTGGGAACCTTCTACTTACGGAGATATGGGGGGTCAAAGTTACAACTTTTGACAAGTTTTTTTTTAAATACATGTTTTTTTGTATGATTTTGACTTTTAACACCTCCACGGCCCCCGTATTATTCAATTCATCTATCAGCACAATGTTTTAAGTGCGTTACATTGAGTTCTACCACAAAACATGATTTATAACCTCAAAAAAAAAAGTTGTTTCCCAGCAATAATTTTTGCGTAAAGTTACTTAGTTTGATGTACAGAATGCTTGGTTAACGGCTTCGTGATGAGGTGGATTACACCCTGTAATATACACATTTTTTTTTTTTTCACGTAAACATAAAATGAAGACGATACCTACAGTGCATCAAAAACTCTTGTGACGTCATATTTGAGTACATTTTTTAACAGAGAGTGACGTTACAAGCCCTCACTTGACATCTTTGATGCGATTTTTATTCCTCAATTTTTATTAATTTTGATAAAACAAAAAACGCATAGGTATCCAATATTTTTCGATAATCTAACTGGTGGACTTAACAAAATCATATTTTTTTAAGTTAGGAATCTTGTTATCTTTTCCGTACCGGTTTGACAGAAACCCTAAACGATAAAGGTACAGCCAGTCTTAACTATTAACGTATTTGTACCATCGACCGGAACCTTCACCCAAAACCTTGAAAATGGTAATAGGAAAACCTTTTCCCTAAAAGTTAACATCACATAAATAAGCCACCTCAACTAATTACCAGGGACACTTCCCCAATCCATTAGATAACAGCGCCAGCTATTCATTCATAAATCCCTGCTAAGAACCCGACTTCGGTCGAAACAAAAAGCAACGAGCTCACAGCTATATATAACGCTGATCTGAACTAATTCTTGAATGTATGCCAAGTCGGACCTCGATTTTCGCTGACCCTATACATAGGGTGGCCCAATTTCGGCGATGCAAGTTGCAAATATAGTGATGTATGTGTGAATATTTTTGTGTACGGATTTGCATATGTAGCTATGGGTTGGTTTCATGTCTTGTACCTATTTTGCTTTCTTGGAATTTAATGCGGAATTGTGATGTTAGGAAATAAAGGGAATGTCGCATCGTAATGAGATATATGTCAAGTTGTGTGTTTATTCCGGAATTGTATGTTCTCTTGTTTGTTTTATTAACATAAAAGCCACCGACTTTAAAAAATACGACTAAAACAGCTACTATTTCAGAAAAAAAGTCAATCTGGTAGCGTATATTTAAAACGAATCCCACCAATAAATTTTCATGAACAAGTTTTTTGACACGAACTGCATTTGGAAAATAATTTAATTTAATAAAAAGGTAAATGAAAAACGAATTTCCATTTTAAATTGAATTTCAGGGCTACACGTTTTCATTAAATCGAATTGAACCAAAAATAAAATCAACCCTCCCAACGCAGTCATTGACATCAGGTCTACTCGCACATTGAAATAGATTCGATCGTTCGGAATTCATCCACGTATTTTCTACTCTACTATCTACCAAAAATACCTCACATTCACTCAGCTCCAATACATTCCGATCATATAAAACAACCCTTGATCGTTCTCGATCAGTCTTTGAGAGTGTGAATTCATAAATCGAATGGAATTGATGAAAATAAAACCAGCCAGTAATTGTACCACTGCAAGGTTATTACCTCTTCTTACGGGACTGAGCAGCACGAGGTTTAAATATCACAATAGGGAAGACGAAAAAAAAACTGTTTAGTCTGTCAGTTTGATTATCGAAAAATTTTGGACACGTATTTTTCTTTTTCCACGTTAACAAAAAATGGAGACGATACAGTGCGTCGAAAAGTCGTGTGACGTCACATTTGAGTACCTACATATTTTTACCGAAAAGGAACGACACTCATGATCTTTGACGTGTTTTATCATCGTCATTTTCAAAAAACACATATCCAATATTTTTCTATAATCTAACTGACGGATTAAACATAGTCATATTTTTTTTAGTCAGTCGTCATCAATAAATTGTTCAAAAAACTTTGGCAATTCGATTATTAACTTTTTAAACCAATTTCTTAAGCAAAAGCATGCTGGCTGCAACTGGCCAATGGTTGACACATAATTCCTGCTTTTTTTTTTGGATGGAAAATCATCAAATGCTCTGGGCGGAGCGGGAGGGAGTGTCAGACTTTTACTGACTAAAACCCATCCATGTTCCTTCCTCGCCCTTTATGTTCCGGGGCCACGGTATCTCTTTCGAACAGTCCCGCAGCCCCGGACATAGTGCTTCCTTAGTCTTCTATTCGCAAACACGACTGCTGAACACGGAATCCTAGGTTCAATGCCTATGTTGAGCGAAGTGTTTTTGGGTTTTTCCGCCAGGATTTTAAAAGCAGCCACGCAGTCTGGATTTATGTCCAGTTAATGGCAATAGACTCGCTTTCATTCCATGGGATTTAAAAATAACTGGCGTGATACTGATAAGACCTTTTCAGTATACCTTTCATAAAATTGTCGACATCTTTTACTTACGAGGAACAAATAAAACAGGATATCACAGGATTATTTAACTGACTTCAATGTCCCTAACTCTAGACTATTCAATTAGAACTAAGTATTCACTCCATCAACACTAAGTCCTGCATATCGGACCAACACTTGAATTTAAACCAGTAAAGTAATGAACTCCAAGTAACATAGACAACCAGATAGGGATTAAGCTAAAGGAATATTAAGACCTGGCTGTTGGCCGTGACATTCTTCTTTAAATTGTTATAATTTAAATATTAATTCTCTGTTTGAATCGGATTTTGTTAAAAATATGGTTTAAATTTTTGCACGGAACCCTTATCCGTTTTCTAAAATAAAAGTAGCCTAAGGGCGCCTTCACATTACGTCGCAAGCAGTGCGGCAGCAGCGTGGCAGCCACGCGATAGCAGCGGATGCCTTCTCATTACAAATACAGCCACGCGACTAAGGGTGGTGGTACGTATGATTGCAACACTGGCTCGAAGTCGACTGACAGCACGCGGCTGCCGCGCTGTGCCGTCCAGTATGGACAATCACGTGTCGCGCGGCTGTCGCGCTGCTCTTTTTAGTATGGAATTAGCCGCCTGTGAACAGCGCGTCTGTAGCGCTGCTATAGTCGCGCTGCTGCCGCACTACTTGCGACGTAATGTGAAGGCGCTCTAAGTCTAAGCCCACCCCTTAGAACATCAGCTATCTTGCAGTCCGTCGACAAAAAAGTACTGTACACTTTCATATTATGCATTCAGTAAAAAGCTATAATTTTGATATAATTAACAGATACTTCAATTTTATTTATTTGTGTAGATTTTTTTAAGAAGAGTTACCTATCCTGAAAGAATGCTTTAGTAAATTGACTCACTTAACCGGATATCGTCAAACAAAAACTATGTTCGCTAGAATGTTTTCGTGTAGTTTATTTACTGGATTAACTGGGCTGGGAAAAGGATTACAAAGGTTGTTTAGAATAGTTTTTTCAACGGTCCTTTTAGTTTGTTCTAAGCCTCTTTTTTTCAAACTACCTTGACTATCTTTTTACACCCTGTATAAATAAACGAGATGTAAAAAGATATCACATAGCCATAGTTGTCGACACATTCTTTACATTATACTAAGTTATATATTTTGACGACCCGATTGGCGTAGTGGTAGTGACACTGCCTTACGTTCTTAGGGTCCTGGGTTCGAATCCCGGTAGGAGCAAATGTTTGTGTGATGAGCACGGACATTTGTTTCCGAGTCATGGATGTTTATATGTATAATAAGTATGTATTTACAAACAAAAAAGTATATATGTAGTATATCAACTATCTAGTGTCCACGACACAAGCTTTGCTTAGTGTGGCACTAGGTGGCGCTGTGTGTTAATGTCCAGCGATATTTATTTATTTATATTAATGCAAATGTTGGTAGCTGGAAATATTGTACTATAGTAAAAATAAAAGCCATGACGACGGTATCAAAAAATTACAAATCTATTTAGTCCGTCAGTTAGAGTACTGAAAAATTATGGACACGTATTTTTTATTTTTGTAAATCAATGAATATTGAAAAAGATAAAACGCATCAAAACTCGGAAGTGGGGGCTCATGACGTCAGTACTCTCTAAAATTATACCTAGGTGTGACGTATTGAGAACTTTAAAAGCGTCGTATCTTCGTCAATTTTGATACACGAAACAAAAGAAAAAATATATATCAAATATTTTTTGATAATCTGACTGACGGACTAATTACTTTTATTGTTTTTTTTTGTGTTTTTGTTCTTTTGTTTTTGTTGCCGATGACGCATGACGGTGCTCCATGTAACGCATGCAAATAAACATACGGAGCAGTCTTTGCGGTGAGAAAACTAAGTAACTTGTGAATTGTATCGTCGATATATTAGCAATCCGAAAATAAACTTTATCTTAACTGTAAAGGGTTGATTTTGACTAACCATTCTATGAAAGCGTTAGGTGAAGATCACGCGAGTTTCATGATTTTTTGTGCACATGTAGTTTTCACTTTAGAAATTGTGCTCCTCTTTTGCATGCGGTACAGAGATTGTAGGATAGGTATATCCTAAAATGATTTTATGACATAATTATGAAAAATATTTTTTTCCTGTAATGTTGCGACCATAGAACGCTTTGTCGTCCAAGGGAAAGTAGAAGGCACTAGACCGCACAGAAGGTCACCCTCGCTTTGGATTGACCCGATCAAGTCTGCCATTGGAGGTTCAATCAACGAATGCAGCAGGATGACCCCTAGCAGGCAGTGGTAGCGAAATGTCGTGAAGTGCATCACATCTGCCAGTACCTAACGATCACGACCGCTCTGTCAAGAGCGTACCGGATAAGAAGAAGATGTTGCGCACAGTTTCAAATCTGCCTAGATCCTAAATAGTACATACATACATACACTCGCGCCTTTTTTTCCTATTGGGGTAGACAGACGCCACAGCTAGCTCCCTGCTACGATTCTTACGTAAGCCTTTCGCCTCGACTATGATCACACATCCTGAATTATTATATACAACGTGTAACGTTAAATGCGCAAAACCTGAAAATAGTTTAATCAGAATCACGAGCAAAATCAATTGAACCACTTTTTAACATAAGTCACATTTTTCAAATAAATCTTCATTAAAATGTTGCCCTGGCTATTTATTAAAAGGTCAAGCCACCACGTGTGGGCAAACCCGTCAAAATAGGTAAATAATCAAACACAAATAGTTGTCGTCTAATTTAAGTTTTCTCATACGCGGGATAATAATAGTTCTTGCCAGTAAATCTAATTGCCAGTAAAACTAAAACAGCACATAAAAACTTTAATTTTATTTAATGTTTTTTTCTCTCTCTTAATTAGGTCAATTGAATTAAAAATCATTTGGGGTGTCTGAGGTTTTGCGCATTTAACGTGACACGTTGTATTAGCCTAATACGAATAATTTTCATCAAGATCCTAGAGTATGTTTTCAAAGTCGAAGACAACCTTGAAAATGTTGACAAATATTTACTAAGTGGGTTTTTACGACGAAGAAAAACTAAAAGATTTAAGGTAAGTAGGTCGTCACGTCACCCGCCAGCTAATAACAGCAATCAATCACGTTTGTTGTTGGAGTCTAACCGCAGTGAGCCTAGAATATGAAAACTGTGTGTTTTTTCATCAAAACATTGCGCAAGTTAAAATCTCTACTTTTTTTTTCTTTTGGATGGGAAATCGTCATGACTCCACCCGCTCTGGGCGAAGTGGGAGTGTCAGACTTTAACTGACTAAAACTCATCCATGTTTCTTCTTCGCCCTTTGTGTTCCGGGCCACGGTATCTCTTGACCATGCTGAGATAGGAGCCTTTTGGTCTCGTACAGTCACGTCAAATAATATGTATACACTTTCCTTAATATTACAGCTATTTTCGCGAGAAATAACGATTGTAACTAGGAGATTTGATCTTTTTCATAAAATATGAGTTCGAGAATACTATGTACGTAATAACATTAAATCTCCTAGTTCCAATCGTTATTTCTCGCGAAAATAGCTTCCCTATTAAGGAAAGTGTATACATATTGGTGCTTGTGACTGTACCTAATTAATACAACACCCGTTTCGCCAGTTATGTTTCAGTTCCATGTACTTGTAGTAGGGGCCAGCCTATTGCCATCAACCGAACACGTATCTAGACTCAATGGGTGTTAAAGCGCGTCCCCGAGTAAAAGCCGTTTTTTGTGCTTTTTTTGGAGCCAACTACTCTATAACCAAAAGAAATACCAAGTAATAACAAATAAATTCAATTTCTACATATTCTTGACTGCAAAATGGTCACCCTCACAATGAAACGACAAAAATGAAAAAAAAATATTTATAACATGCTTCTTCTCGTAAAGTTAACATTATTTTGATTTCCTTCATACACTAATGGATAGGCAACTTAATAATGAACATAATGCTAGTTTTTTTTTTTCTTAAAGACGGAAATTTGATTTTATAAAGAATAAAAACCACTAATTTCGCACTATTCGACCCGCAGTGACTGACGTAAAAACCACTTCGTAGTGCAAGCTGATCAGAACTGTATTCTAACAGTGATTCAAACGAAGTTTGAATCACCACAAATAGAGTTGCTAATTTCGCTCGGGGACGCGCCTTAATGATAAATTCCTGATGGAAAACCCAATAACACTTTGCCTGACCCGGGAATCCAACCCAGGACCTTATGCTCAGCCGACCAACAAGGGAGTCAGCTTTCGGTTTTCAGTGTTATATTCAAATATTGATCATTACATATCATTGAATACAAAATTATTGACAGTTTTGTGTCAGTGCCAATAGTGGGTGAAACAACTGCTTCAATTCTCGATGAAAAAACGCGTTACTCGACCTGCAATTTAAACCCATGCTAGATCAATAAGGCAGTCAGTCAGATCTTATATTAGTACTTCATCATCATAGTTTCAAGTGTCGTGACATTGACCGGTCCCGTGCGACTCGCATCCAAAGGATTCCCGCAACCTTCACCAGGTCATCGGTCCACTTAGTCTTCCAAGTTCGCGGTCGCCACCCCAATACTTTTCGGCCCCATCGGCCATCCGTTCTGCGAGCAATGTCCATGTCCATTGCCACTTAAGTATTTTGTATTAGTTTGGGAATAGTAAATAGTAGTAGTAGTAGTTTTTTTGTGTATATTTTTGTTTGTTAATTTTTGTGTGCAATAAAGAATTTAAGAATAAGATTAACTAAAGTAAAATACAATCAGTATCACGACATCGAGAATCAGTAAACGAGATATTTACAATGTTTAGTATTTATTTTGAATTCCTGATATTTTGGCAAAGAAAAAAGTCAGTAAAAGAAACGTTTTTATCATGGAATTTTACTCGTATTCCACCGTCGATAAGACATGAACATTTTGAGAAAAGTGAAGATTCTTCAAAAACGTAATTACGGCAACTGAATTCAGCGAAGTGACGCTGGACCTACTAAGGTTTATTGTTCTCACATTGCGTTCCCCATAAAAGCAAGTTAGGCTTTGAATCATCATCATCATAATCGGCCTAGCCTTTTCACAACTATCTTGAGGTCGGCTTCCAGTCTTACCAGCTGCACTTAAATATCAGTATTTTACATGGAGCGATAGCCTATTTGACCTCTACAACCCTGTTAGTACTGGGTAAGACTGATTGCTAGATTTTCAGGCCACTGACTACCTGTAACGACTGTCAAATGATAGCCGGGACCAACGGCTTCACGTGCTTTACGCTTAAAATCAGTTCATCAAACTCCTATGCATTTGTGGACATCAAATATAAAAGAATAACACTTTAACTAATATTGAAAGTATGTTAATCGTTCGTTGTTGGCTATAATATCAATGTCTGCAACGTCCAATAGGCAGTATGTTAGTTGTAAAAAGACCAGTCTATACTGGCCTCTATTCTATGGAATCTTCGTAGGTATTACGCGTTACCAGGTCACCATGACTTCATATGACTTTACCAATTTCTGAACTTTAAAAGAAACAGTGACCTCTGAGTTTGTTTCGGATGTTTTTATTCAGAGTGGCCAGGTACGAAACACCGGCCCCATCTAGTTTTATAAGTGTTTTGTAATCAATTCACATAAATAAAAATAATGCATGATTTAACAGATTTCCACTTGGATACAGTTTTACAACATGAATTTGTTTTTTACTAAAATTATTATTAAAGGTAGACTGAAAGGAACAACTCACCTTTCACGTGATCACAATCAAGCAAGTCGAAACTAAGATACGGATGAATAAAAAGGTAAACCATCCTGAAAACTTCAACATAATAAACACAATCATCTTCAATTCTCACAAATCAAATAAACTCGAAATAAAGAACAAATCTGTCCATCCGAAAAAAGGCGAATTCCATTCATTTTTAGCCTTGTTCACTATATTAATTCCAAGCTAAAAGATTCCCGTTTATTCTTGAATCTTTCGCGCTTGGCGATCGTTAACCCACGCTTTGTAGTCTTCTTTTAAACAATAAAAGTAAATTGAATAAGAAGGGCTCCCTTCTTATAAGATATTTCAGAAGCTACTGTTTTAATTGAGAAAATAAACCCTGGGTTGGTAATTTTGGCTTGCAGTGTTTGCGAGGGGAATGTAGTCTAAGGAAGGAAGTTTACTTTGGTAGTACCGAGTTCACTGACACCACTGTTCAAACTTATTACTTGAACATAAGAGACTTCTTACTTCGTCCTAAGAGTGAAAAATGTCAGCCTGTCCGTGGACTCGGTAGTATATACCTACCTACGTGTTGATATTTAGGGGTAGAAGCGTAAATAGCTGTGTATTTATTTAGACCCGTGGTTTGAGATGCATTAGCATAATAGAATGTTGTTACAATTTTAAAAATGCTGAAGTCCTGTTTAAGAATTCCATCCGAAATTTCTCAGTAGCCGCTAGATTTGTGCCCGGTTGATGGAAATTTCTCAGTAGCGGCTAGATTTGTGCCCGGTTGATGGAAATTTCTCAGTAGCGGCTAGATTTGTGCCCGGTTGATGGAAATTTCTCAGTAGCGGCTAGATTTGTGCCCGGTCGATGGAAATTTCTCAGTAGCAGCTAGATTTGTGCCCGGTTGATGGAAATTTCTCAGTAGCGGCTAGATTTGTGCCCGGTTGATGGAAATTTCTCAGTAGCGGCTAGATTTGTGCCCGGTTGATGGAAATTTCTCAGTCGCGGCTAGATTTGTGCCCAGTTGATGGAAATTTCTCAGTAACGGCTAGATTTGTGCCCGGTTGATGGAAATAGGTTCGCCCCCTATTACATGGAACTTAAAAATGTATTGGCGAAATGAGGGTGTATTATTAGGTATACCTGCTACCGTGTTATGTGTTTATTCTCAATCTCCCCGTATTCATCATCACCATCAGCCTATTCACGTTCCCACTGCTGGGACACAAGCCTCCTCTCTATGAGAGGGAATGGGCTATAATCCACATGTGGATATCACACATGTCTTGGATTTTTGTGGTTCTAGGAAATTCTGGTTTCCTCACGATGTTTTACTTCACCGTTTTTAGAGCAGTAGTGATGAAATAAATTACACAAATTAATGTGTCTGTCTGGGATCGAACCCACTTAATGCTCGTAAGTCGGGGCCGAAACCACTGGGCCACAGCTGCTCTCCCTCCCCGTATTATATGTTCATAATTATATCCTGTCCTGAACTTCTCACATTTTTAAAGATAAATAGAGAATTTACTAGGACGCGGCCCACAGAAAAAGTTAATGCTTTATCATGTTGCTGTGTGATTCCTATTCAAAGAGATGAATGACACCATAGAGAAGCTATCAGAAGAAACGACATAAATAAAATGCGATCGTTTGTAACAGTGATGCCATACGAGTATACCAACCAACCTTGCTCTTGCTACTAGTCTCGTCTAGACTTACTACCTTAATTAAATATAAAGACATCTTTATCTCTAATCAAGGTGACCTAGTAGGTATCAAACATGTCCCTACCACATCATACACCAGAAGAATGCCTAGTATTTACCTCATCCGAAACTTAGACTTTTACGAATTATGTTGGGGTCGGCTTCCAGTCTAACTGAATGCAGCTGAAAACCAGCATTTTACATGGAGCGACTGAATATCTACCTATTGTTCGCTATATTAAAATAAAACAACTACCAATTTCCCAACATATGGAACCCAATCCATAGATCGAAAAACAGTTTCTGTAACAAAAACAAATATATATTATGTGCCTTATCATAAATATCAGTAAACCTAAAGGTAGGCCACTGATATTGGAAAGTAATTTAATTTTATCATTGTTTCCAACACATTTATTGTTTTCATTAAAGTTATGTCCACGTATGTTTTGGTAATAACACCCAACTTTACTATTTCATCGTTGTTTGTAGTTCTGTTATGGTTGGACATTTTTTTTGTTACTTAATTACTTTTGTAACATTATATATTTTCTGCTATAAAAGTATTATAAGTAACCCACAGTGTAGTAAAAGAACAAATGCGTTCTTATTTCCTCCAGGTGTAATATTATAATCGTAGATCACAAAATAAAACACAAATCACTTCGTTAATATTGAATTTAATAATCAACTTCAATTAATATTTTACACTTGTACACGTACACAAATAGTATCACCGACCTCTTGAGTCGACTGGTGCCGTCCTGTGGCAATCTCTGCAAAAGGTGTGTTTCTGACAACAGGAAGTCAGTAGTTCAATATTTATCACAGATAATATTTAATAAGTCATGATACCAAGAAGTCAAAACAGTGTTTGTTAGAACATTTGCTATTATTAAATGACGACATTTGTACAGGAAGTCAATACACGCTAACAGTCGTAAACCAGTTCTTATTTCTTTGAGGTTTTTATAGGACTAAAAATTGATTCATGAAGTTGTAGGTTCTTCAGACCGCACATATATCTGTGAGCATAAGGCTGAACAGTTATGTCTTCTGAAACAAACCCTTCCTTCATTCACAAAGATCGTTTCCAAGATTTTCCTCAGCTCGTAATCTCCCCTGATATCTACGAACTCTTGTACAAATTTCGTCCCCTGGATTCCCCGATTCCGCAACTGTCCTTCTTTGAATCGTGTATTCATTAGTTTGAGAACTTGCATAATCTATCTCTCGTTCATACCATCACGCTTCAAGGCCTAGAGGTTTGGCCAGTAAATTAAGTATCAGTGTGTTTTAGATAAAGTATAAGAAGATTCAATATATTATCACAAAAGGTAAAATAATAATCATCTGCCCCAAATAGCTGACCCCAAACGACGTGACAAACACCCCACCTAAACATTAGACCCCAGTCCTAATCCTTCAAAAATTAAATCATATGATTTAACAACATAATGAAACAGCGACCCTTACCTAAATTCAATTACTATAAGAGACCGTATATGTTATGATTTACGACATTCAATAATAAGGTACAATATCCGAGGGCACAATATAAATGAAGGTATGTTTACCTGAACTTAATATGAAAGATTTTCATTTTAGATCCGACACCTTTGCTTAGAATAGATGAAAATTTAATTTTGTATATCAGTTTGTTTGGTGAGGTGGAGGCGTTTTTGTTTGAGGTGCTGAAGAAATATTGAATGGGTGGGTAGAATCTTTTATGGTTGCATTGTCAGCGTGGTCTGATGATTTGCGATATTTATTATTATTATTATCTTGCAATCAGTTAAACAACTATGAGCAGATGATTTGTGTGAGGAGCTGACAGGGCCTCATCAGGATCAACTCTTTCAGTTATATATCATCACACTACAAGTTATCAAGCTGTAGAATGTTGCGTCTTTTGAGTCTGTTGACACAATCCGGTATTGTCAGTAATGCGGCCAATGGGTTTACAAGTACGGATTGGAGAGACACCCTTTCCAATCTGGACTTGTATATTTGTGAACATAATTTTATTTCTGTTCTGACTATGTTCATGTCGAGGTGTTCGTAAACTTCCGTATTCTTTATAAACAAAGGAGTATTGGCTAATTGTTTAGGAATGATATTCTGAGTTCTTTGAATAATGTTGATGTCTATCACTTGCTGAGCCCCACAACTGGATGCCGTACGTCCAGATAGGTTTCAATATGGACATATAGATCAGAAGCTTGTTGTCTACAGACCGCTTGGAATTTCTATCCAAGGGCTAATGCTACGTCGATGAATAATCAATAATCAAGTGCAACGTATTCCTTGCATATCATATCCCGTAATGAAGTCTTGATTTCACCTCCAGTCAAAAGACTCGGGTAAGTTCGGGACCCGAAGTTAGCAGAAGTTTTCTCTTTTTTTTTTTTTAGGATGGGAAATCATCAAATGACTTCTTCCACTCTGGGCGGAGCGGGAGGGAGTGTCAGACTTTTACTGACTAAAACCCATCCATGTTCCTTCCTCGCCCTTTACGTTCCGGGGCCGCGGTATCTCTTTCGAACAGTCCCGCAACCCCAGCGGGCTTCGGCCCTTGCGGGCCCCTCTCTTTATGCTGACATCTCTTTGAGGCGCGCGTGGAACACGAACGCGCCGTCGACAAGGCCTGTCGTCGTTAGACGGACGGACGGCTAGCTAGCCCATAGCTAACCGTCCATAGGCCCGCATCTACGGTGGCCGGTAGCTACCACGTGGCCCCCGACGCCCGGTGCGTCTCCCGCGGCGGCTGTGAAGAGAGGCTCTCTCCCTCTCTCGTTCCGCCACCTCCTTCGCTAGCATGACTGCTTCGCAGAAGGAGGTGACGGTTTCCCATTCCGTCTCGCTCCGGACCATGGATTGAACCAGGGCCGGACGACGCGAGAGGTCGCCGCCGCCGATCGCCGCTACGAGGACACGGCGGTGCTCCGCCTACGCAGGGCAGACCTCCACCGTGTGCTCCACCGTGTTCTCCGGTCGATCCTCGCAGTGAAAACACCCGGGCGTTTCCTCCCGCCCGATTCGGTGCAGGTACCTCCCGTAACATCCGTGTCCGGTGAGGACCTGCGTCAGGCGGAATGTGAGGACGCCGTGGCGCCTCTCCAGCCACTCCTCAAAGAGGGGACTTACCGCCACTGTCGTGGCGTGCCCTGAACGGGGTTGCGACAGTCGCTCTCTCCATGTCGCCAAGAGATCGCGCCGGAGGTCAGTCCGCTGAGCGGCGATTTGCCGCGGCAGCGGAGTTTCCCCCCGGCGTAGTGCCTCCGCGCGCCATTCATGCAGGCGCGCGAGGACTATCGCCTCCAGATCCCATGGCGGCAATCCGGCAAGCAGGCCCGCCGCCTCGCGGGAGGTCGTGCGGTACCCACGGACCATTTTCACGGCCACCACTTTCTGGGGCGCGTTCAGATAGTGGGCGGCTCGCCGCCTCAAGGAACGCGCCCACACTGGGGCCCCGTAAAGGGCCATGGACCGCGCTACCCCCGCATAGAGCCTACGGCAGGAGGCGTTTGGCCCCCCCAAGGTTAGGCAGGAGCCGCCTGAAGGCAGCCCAGGTCCGTTCCAGCCGAAGTTATCTCGACGAGTATATTCAATGAAATCATAATAGAGCAAGCTTCGTACAAAGAAATTAATTAACATTTTATAGACTACTTATTAAATCGTGATAATTATTAAACACATTTTATTTCATATTCGTTGATAATTTTTTACTTAAGGGTGACACTTGTACCTAATTAACTTGTTAAAAAGCGAATTCAAATTAAAGCTGTCACTTTTTGTGAAATGTACGGAATGAATAACGTCTAAATAATTTTCATTTGTTTGATATGGTCATGGCAATTAATAGTTTTAATTAGCATAAAACTATAGAAACATTAATGTCTTGACACATAACGCTAGAAGCATGAACATCAGCACAAGACTGCACGAATATAAGCACTGGAGATTTTTTTAAAGTTCATCCCAATCCCAATTAAAATAAAATGCTTTGAAAGTTTGTATGGAGATAGTCCTTTTTGCTGTTGGAAAATTCATTGAAAACTTGGCTTGTTTATTGTACAATTCAGCTTATAAGCAACAAGCCTTCAATGGTAAATTACACCATTATTATTAGTAAGTATGACTTTACTGAAATATAAATTGAATACTTATCTAAAAAAAAAACGCCATTATAATTTATTACTTATAAATTAATTTTCACCTTGCCACTCGCGGTCAGGTCAAACGCCTCCCATATAACTCGACCTGAGACGCATAAGGTCGAATATCGAGATCAGACCAAAATAACTTTAATAGTCAGCTGAAACCAGTATCTCGCGCTCTTTCTAAGCATATAACAATCATAATTTTATCTCTTTTTGTTCTGATGTTATACAAATGCATAAGGTCGAATCTGTCTAATTTTTTAATTTATATCGTGGAATAAGGCTTGATCGCAAGTATAGCATTTATGCTTAAAATATGGGTTTAATTAGAAGGTCGAACATTGACTTCAGTTTTTATGCTTGTAAACTATTTTACGCATAAGGCAGGGACTATTTTGTCATTCGACTTTATGCTACAAAGATTGTTGGTAAAAATAATACGTATTGTCAGATAGAACTTTATGCCTCCTGAAATTAAATAATCAGATGTCGGACCTTGAGATATAGTGTTATGCCTCGAAAGTTTTATTTGTTTGGTTAGGGTCTACAAACATAATTCGCCCTTATGCCTTTAAGAAGTGCTATTTTATCGTTGTACAGAAATGCCTATGTGAAGAAGAAGCACTATTCCATTGACTTCGTGACCGCACACCGACGCGATACAATGATATCGGACATTATCGCCAGACACTCAGCCGTTTTTCGGCGCCACGGTGGCTTGACCTATCAGAGCACAGCACCAGGCTTGTGCCACGTGCTTTATGTTTACAAGTTATTTCCTGAAGTTGATTAAAATTAATAATATTTTATTTA
Organism: Xestia ashworthii; assembly: GCA_950022955.1. Classification (NCBI taxonomy): domain Eukaryota; kingdom Metazoa; phylum Arthropoda; class Insecta; order Lepidoptera; family Noctuidae; genus Xestia; species Xestia ashworthii. Next base: position 20,034,389 of record OX465555.1, read on the forward strand.
TTTCAGACCGTCCGTTGCCTAACTGGAAATCTCCAGGGCTGGAGGGACTGCACAACTTCTGGCTAAAATGGTTCACAAGGTCACACGCTCGCCTGGCGACCCTATTCCATTAAAGTCAGGGTCACCGCCAGAGTTCCTGACAACGGGTATAACTAACCTGCTCTATAAGTCGGGTAGTATCGGACATTCGATAAAATTCTAAAATCCATTTTGAGAACTAAAATTAGCAAACATATAGATGACATTTCTGTCATGTCCGTTTCTGAAAATGGATGTAGAAACGGGCCCCGTGGTTCTAAGGACCGACCTACTGATTGATATAGCCATTAGTCAACAGGTTCGCTGTTCCCGAAAGGATCTGTCGACCCGTTGGATAGACTATAAGAAGGCCTATGACTCGGTGCCACATAAAATGGCTCAAGAGGGTGCTAGAGTTGTATAAAGTTGATGCAACTCTGCGCACCTTCATGTCGTCGTGTATGGGGCAATGGATTCCTCCATTGCCCCATACATGACGACATGAAGGTCCTTCGCTATCCAGGATGTCGTCTTGAATACTCTTAGCACACTGCTGGCGGATTCGGTCTAGGTTTCGCTTGCGGAAAGATGGTTGGGTTATATCTCAGCTCCTTTACATGGATGACTTGAAACTCTTTGCCCGTATTATAACGATTTGCAACTGATGGAGCTACTGAAGGTAACTGAAAATTTCAGTAGCGATATCACGATGGGATTTGGTGTGGACAAATGTGCGGTCATGCATGTTAAGCAAGAGGAAATTGTGGAATCTGTGAAAACCCAGCACTCAGATTTCATAAATCTTAGATCCCTTTCAGCAACAGAAACCTATAAATATTTGGGTACGTCGGAAGCGCTGGGCATCAATGTTGCTGACAACTGCAACCGCAACCGTTGAATGAGCGCTTCTCTGGCCGCCTGAAAAAAGTATAATATCATAGTCTTTTATCAAGTGGAAATAAGTTGCGTGCCTTCAACGGTTGGGTCATGCCGGATTTGATGTACTCTTTCGGCATACTTAAATGGACTCAAACAGAACTAGACGCCTTTAATACGAATGTCCGTAAATTGTTGATGGCATATCGAATGCATCACCCACGTTCTTCGGTTATGAGACTGTATATCCCGCGGAAGTGGGTCGAGGCGAGGAGGTGGGTGATTTTGGAGAGTCTTAGCGTTTAAGCTAAGACTCTCCAAAATCACGAGTTATGCAGCCACAGGGAATATTTCCTAGAAACCGATGTGGAGATGCATCGAAATGTGGTTGCAATGGACAAGGGCTCACCTCACTCTCCTTGGCTAAAGAGAACTGACGCAAACCTCCAGTTCTTGCCACTAACGACCGCAGAGTAAGGAACTTCACGGATGGTTTTTCTGGGCCCTGCATGGACCCGATGTAGGTAGACTTATCAGCGCCCGTAGCCCGGCTCCGTTCCGGGGACCTATACGGAGAAACCCGAGGGTTTTGTGTGTGCAATAATGGATGAAGTTATGATGACGAATTAGTACCGGAGATTTATTGTGAAGGACGGCATGGTTGATATTATGTCGGGCATGCCACCGTCCAGGCGAATCAATCCGTTACATTGTCTCATCAACTAATGGCGACTATTTGCATAGACACTATATTGTAGCTAGGATTATTCATCAGCAACTTCCTCTAAAATACAACCTTGTGGAATCGGAAGTGACCTACAATAGGTACGTGCCCAACCCAGTTCTCGATGATGGCAGTGCCACATGGCATGGTACTGGGATCAATCCATCATCACTGACAGAACTATTGTAGCCAATAGGTCTGATATAGTGGTGGTGGATTGATCAGACCGGCGCGCAATGATTGTTGACATAACGGTGCCGCATGATGAGAACCTTGTGAAATCCGAGAAAGATAAACAAATCAAGAATGACTTGGCTCGGGAGGTTGTTGACAAGTGGGAAGTAGACTCAGCAATCATTGTGCCAATAATCGTATCAGCCTACGGTCTAATTACCAAGAGCCTCGACCAATACCCGAGGAGGCTCTCGTTAGGCAGTTGGATCAAGGGCTTGATTCAGAAAGCGGTACTTCTGGACACGGCTCCTATTGTTAGGTACTTAATAATAATTAATTGAAATACCTCATAAATAGATACTTATGTAACAAGATCGGACGTAACTTAATTTCTATTTTTGGTGGAACATAATGTTACATGTTTTAAAAAAGCTTACAATACGCATTGAATTTACCAAAGAATTGCAGGCATAAAGTTGGATCAGTAAAAAGAATTAAAAGGATTTGTTGTTTAATAACTCTGTACAAGCATAAGGTTGGATGTCACCAAAAAAGTAGTTTTTGATTAATAAATGTTATTATTTTACTGTGAATGGTTTTATTACTGTACTCATACAAGGGCACACGATTTATCTAAAACTAGCTTCTGCCCGCGACTTCGTACGCGGATCCTGTTGCTTATGCCAGCGACAACGGGGTCGTCGTCTGATGTCGAATTCTAAGAACCCGGGGACGGGAAAATAACGGATCTTTCCCACCTGAGCAACACATACCATTTGTTTCTTTTTGCCATTTAACAGCTTCACAAAAAGTACAATTTTTAGCCATACCTCCGATGGCGGAATATGTGGCGTATTCAATCATAGGAGACGTAAATGCACTCCGTGCCTTATCAACCCAAGGAAGGTCGCCATGCCCTTTTTTTCGGTTGGGAAATAATCAAATAACTTCTCCAACTCTGGGCGGAGCGGGAGGGAGTGGCAGATTTTTACTGACTAAAACCCATCCATGTTCCTTCCTCGCCCTTTACGTTCCAGGGCCACGGTATCTCTTTCGAACAGTCCCGCAGCCCCGGCAGGCTTCGACCTTTGCGGGCCCCTCCCTTTATGCTGACATCTCTTTGAGGCGCACGTGGAACACGAACGCGCCGTCGACACGGCAGGTCGCCATGCCCTACGGCTATATCTTGAGACACATCCGGTTTTTCAGATGATATCTACTTCTGTTCAGAGAATGTCGACGTCGATCAGAATTCAAACGTTCGTTCAATGAACGTGCATCGCGCATCACGCATCACGTTCATCACTCGTTTCAAAAGACCTGTTAGTAGATGTGCGAATACGCTGAAAACTCAAGCCTGATTCTGTATCGGTAAAAATTTCGGATTCGCTCACGATCAGCGGACAGTCGCGCATCACGTTCCGCACTTGTCTCTAAAGACCTAGAAGAAGCTATGCGTAGATACGCTGAGAACTCAAGCGCAATTCTCTATCCGTGAACGTCTCCGACTCGCGAGACAATGCGTGACGTTCACGATCAGCGGTCAGTCGCGCATCACGTTCCCTACTTGTCTCTAGAGATCTAGTAGTCGATGCGTAGATACGCTTGAAACTCAAGCGCAATTCTCTATCCGTGAACGGCTCCGACTCGCAAGACAATGCATGACGTTCACGATTAGCGGTCAGTCGCGCATCTATTCTTCACTGGTCTCTAGAGACCTGGATGTAGAAATACGCTGAGAACGCAGGCGTGCTTCGCGATCCTAATAGGTTTCCACGGAGCAAGTTGCAGCCTGATGTTCTCGAACAGCATCAAGTCTCTCCTGACGCTCTTCGATAGATTCTTGGGATCTTATGATCCTCAATCTTTTAGCTCCTTTGGAACATTGGGAAAGATTTGACCTCTTTCTAGGCATGGTTATAGTTTTGCTGTGAAGATACCTGATCAATTGAAATCTAAGTAACTGCTCCCCTGCGTTACCGGGTAGGCTACCGAGTCACGAAGATAACTGGAAAAGGAAATTAATTCTACAACAGGTGTCCGAGATCTTCGATTTTTATAAGTCAACAGAGAGTGCTCATCAGATTGAACAACTTTTGCTAAGACGTCATTCCTATATATGTTATGGTGTAGCTGGGCTCTTGGAGTTCCACAACAGGTGTTCCAGATCTTCGATTTTTATAAACCAACAGAGAGTGCTCATAAAATTGAACAACTTTTGCTAAGACGTCATTCCTATATGTGTTATGGTGTAGCTGGGCTCTTGGAGTTCCACATCAGATGTTCCAGATCTTCAAACTTATACTCTCAGCAGAAAATGCTCATCATGTAGAACAATTTTTGCTATGGTGGCATTTTTGTATCTCTTATAGTTTAGCTGGTCTGTTGCGGTTCTGCATCAGGTGTTCAAGTTTCCAAGATAAATTATAGCCTCATAGCTTCTGCCCGCGACTTCGTTCGTGTGAAGTTTTGATATCGCAACGCATCGCCTACTCAACGGAAGTTTAAACTGCTTTGTTCCCCCTTGCAACATTTCTTATTGCTGCTCCACTCCTATTGGTCATAGCGTGATGTTATATAGCCTATAGCCTTCCTCGATACATGGACTATCCAACGCAAAAAGAATTTTTCAATTCGAGCCCGTAGTTCCGGAGATTAACGCGTTCAACCAAACAAACAAACAAACAAACAAACAAACAAACAAACAAACTCTTCTGCTTTATAATATTAGTATAGATATAAACCTATTTTTGTTAGCCTATTCGATAATAAACAAAAGTTTTGACTCGATTTTGTCAATATCTTTCTTTTGGCTCTCCTCGAAACTTGACAAATTCTACATCAGACCTAATGCGTCTCAGGTCGAGATATAATATAACTAAGTTAGCTCATTACAAACAAAAAACAATAAACACGAACCAATAACCAATATTGTTTTAAACTTTTACAACAAACGCAATTCAAAAATAAATTCATTTCAAACTTCGAACTGATACCAGCATTCAAATTGTAAAGCCACATCCACACATAGGTATAGTTCTCGATAAACCAGACAATGAACCTAACTAAAAAGTTTAGACTTGCGTGTAGAATTGAAATGTGCAGACACACATAGGGGCCTTGACCTAGGGTAGAAGACAAAGTATTCGTAAATTGACGTCTAAGGGTTGGAGTGCACCTGCCGGGGTTGCGGGCCTGTTCGAAAGAGATACCGCGGCCCCGGAACATAAAGGGCGAAAGTTATTTGATGACTTCCCAAACTAAAAAAAAAAAAAAAAAGGGTTGGACTGCATGATTTGTACGGTAGTTAGATCAATGTTTGAAAATGTCTGATTAAGTATAATCTTCGGAGATCAATCACTAGATCTCAGAAAATAATCTGCATAGTCCTCATATGCGTTGACCAAAAGCATGTCTGGACCTTAAAAGACACTATGCCTTTTTTTTCAAATCGGCATGTCGTCGAATGATTTTATCGAATGACCCCTCCCACTCTGGACGGGGCGGAAGGGAGTGTCAGACTTTAACTAACTAAAACCCATCCATGTTTCTTCTTAGCCCTTTGTGTCGCGAGGCCATGGTATCTCTTTCGAACAGTCCCCTGTGTTTGATTCAGCTGATTCTTCTTAAAGTAGTTGTTGGTTTCCGTGAGCTACTCAATAGAATCACATTACAAGATTCCAAAATGTATTGTGCTCCGCACAGGCAAACGATCAGACGATGAGTGACATCTGTCTATAAAACTTATCCTAGACAACACACAGGGTGTAAACCACCTCATCACAAAGCCGTTAACCAAGCATTCTGTACATCAAACTAAGTAACTTTACGCAAAAAATATTGCTGGGAAACAACTTTTTTTTTGAGGTTATAAATCATGTTTTGTGATAGAACTCAATGTAAAGCACTCAAAACATTGTGCTGATGGATGGATTGAATAGTACGGAGGTCGTGGAGGTGTTAAAAGTTAAAATCTTACAAAAAAAACTTGTATTTAAAAAAAAACCTTGTCAAAAAGTTGTAACTTTGACCCCCTATATCTCCGTAACTAGAAGGTTCCCAGGTAACGTATGGTGTAAAACAAAAAAAAATATCGCAATGATGGGGAGAACAAGTGCCTTTCGGCTTCGTGAAGAGGTGTTTTACACCCTTTAGAGTTTATAATGGGACTGACAAACTCCTTGAAGTATATTTCCAAGAGCAGTCAGCTACTGAACGACGGTCCAATGTAGTTTAAAAAAAAAAAAAATTAGTAAACTGTATGTAAAAATATATTTGCAAAAATAACTTAATTTTAATTGTAATTACTGAAAAAAGAAGAAAGAAAAGAAATAAGTTGAGTTTCGACCAGACCTCTGCCATTTCTATTCTGTGTTTTCAGATTTAAATGTTATAAAAGCTTTTATGCTCTTTTCGGCGACAATCATCATCTGCCTAGCCGTTTCTCTTCTCTGTTGAAGTCAGCTTCCAGTCTGGTTAGACTGGAAGCCGACTTCCAGTCGGAAGCCGAATCTAACCAGATTCAGTTGAATAGCAGAATTTAATATGGAGTGACTGCTTATTGGACCTCCAACCCGGCTAGTACTGGGTAATACGATACCCCTTAGTAAGATTGGTTGTCAGACATTCGGGTTACTGACTACCTGTAACTACTGTCAAAGCTTTACAAAATATGACAGTTAAATTGACAATAATGTCTTAAAATGTAAGTTAATACCCAAGCGTTAGACTTTAATAAGAAACCTAAGTAAATTCACATCTGCTACATGAATTTTTCAAGTATTTTTTTACCTCAGAACCCCGAGAGTCTTGTGACGAAATATTAAGCGGGCTAAAGAAAAAGTGTCTTTAAAAAGTACTCTAGATTTTTTGAAGAACCTTCTACTTAGTGTTGAGAAACGTTTAATTTTCTTAAAATGGAGACTGGCTTGCATTTTTGCATAATATGAAGCTTTTGAATAAAACTAACAATCCATGGTTAAAAGTGTGGTAATGACAGTTTTACTGTCATTGAGTAAGTTCAGTAAAAGTGTTGAGGTTCACAGCACTTATACGTAATTTTTAATTACGAAAAACTCGAATTGGAAGAATTTCGCATAAATAATATTGGTATATACGAAGAAATACGAAGAGATTTGGCTCACATACACTGAATATTATATTTACTTTCACTGAAATATTCATTTGTCTCTACTACAAGTCAATATACCTACTCGTGCATACCTATATCAAAAAATAACTTCTTCAGCTTCTAACGTATTCGAGCAAGAAATACACGCCGGTACTGATCCCAGTCATGCAGGTAACAAGTGTTAGCTCACAGCATCCCTATAACGAGATGAAATCCTTCACAGATTGCTGGAACTAAGTTTGATTTAATAAATATTTGCTCCGCCATCTTCCTCGGTTCAAAGAGCGCCGACTCTGAGATATATTTTTGATGGCAATAAAGTTTTGGAGATAAATAGTGGGGTTTCAGGACTTGGTATACTTTTTGTAGACTCTTTATGCAAATTTGATGTCTATAAATATTTTTTTTTAAATCACTGTAAATTCATAAAAAAGCGGCCAAGTGCGAGTCGGACTCGCCCATGAAGGATTCCGTAACAGCAAGTAACATAGTTCTTGCAGTTCGTTGTAAATGAAAGGTAAATATTGCGGTTTACGATTTATGACGTATTAAAAAAAAAACTACTTACTTACTAGATCTCGTTCAAACCAATTTTCCGTGGTAGTTTACATGGTAATGTACATCATATACGAGTATTTTTTTTAGTTTTATCATTCTCTTATTTTAGGGGGGGACACACATTTTACCACTTTGGTAGTGTCTCTCGCGCAAACTATTCAGTTTAGAAAAAAATGATATTAGAAACATCAATATCATTTTTGAAGACCTATCCATAGATAAATGGAAATCTTAATGCGGTTCACAGAATACATCTACTTACCAAGTTTCAACAGCATAGTTCTTATAGTTTCGAAAAAAGTGGCTGTGACATACGGACGTACAGACAGACAGACAACACACGATATGTTCGTGTGTTTGTAACAGAATTTCATCTCGTAACACTAGTTATCTGACCTACTATAAAAGGCTTACCTATTAATAATCAGGAGTGACCTATCTATCAACTAACAAGGCCGGAAGCCGGCAAACGAAACATGAAATATGCACAGAGTTGGTGACCAATCTGGTGAGGAGAGAAGCACAGGACTGAGATATGTGGCGACGATTGGCCTATTCCAGCCCGCTTAGCATGACCACCGGAGAATCGAGAGATACTCGACAAATCTTTTGTTCATCTGTCATTGAATCGACAAAATGACAGATGAACAAAAGGTGTGTCGACTCTCTGTCGTGTCTACGGTGGTCATGCTACGCGGGCAGCAGTGGACGTCTGTCGGCTGATATGAATATCATAAGGATGACCAATCTTGAAGAATCTACAGCACGACAAATATACTCAAGAAAACTAAAGTAACTTTTTACTTAAAGGAGGTGATTCATCGTCTTACATTCTTATCCGGCTTGGAAATCATTTGCATAACAGACATCCGAAACAAATACCCTATCATTTCTCAAAGTCCCTCTCAAATCAGCTTTGAAAGCACTTCTTACTGTCTAAAAGATTTAAATTTAAATAACACTGAAGTGGCCAATACTCTTTGTCTGTTTCATCACCTTCAAAGTTCTGTGTTGAAGTAAAGTTTAATGCTAAACAAAGCGAAGACTTACCCTCATTGCAAGCCGAAGTGAAAGTGAACTTTAAACAAGTTTATAATTAGTGTTGGATGATAAGAGGTCCTCACAGTGAATTTGTAGAGGGGACAAAATATCTGGAAGATAATTAGGTGGATAATTAACATGCTGATTGCGGTTTGCCGGACGTGTGTGAAATACGACCGCATAAAATTGGGAACGGCCAGCTTTGAAATAAGACCGTTTTAGAGCACAATGCGATTCGATGGAGCGTCGCTTTGTTGGAACGGTGTTTAAGTCCAGGGCTGGCTTGAAAGGCTTATTAAGGGGCTGTATTTGGGTCTCTTTTATGATTTGTTATCTGAATATGTTTTCAATTCTGATTTAATAATGTAGTTGTATGGTTGCTGTAAACGTAACCAAGGTCTTAAATCAAGTTTTGCAAAATTACTTTTAATTATTAATTCAAATATTTATTATTTACTAACTAGCTGTTATCAGCGACTTGGTCTATAAACTAAAAACAACGTAATAATATAATAATAATATATCCTTCTATGTATTTTCCGGATTTCAAGCCAAAGGTCGACACTGCGGTTTACACATCGCCAAACAGAACTAACTTTTGTATTTATAATATTAGTATAAATATATCACACTAAATAAGTAAATATTACCTTTACCAACAATTTATTATGAAGGAGACACACTGATTGGATCAAAGGGAATTTCTTTCTACTCAATTGAGTATAATTCCTTACTCTATGATGTGTTTATTTTGATATACTACTCTAAATAGGGCCTTATTTTGCACGACTAATGTTGCGCGAACACATCGAGTTTTCAGGTTACTATTTTCCTCAATTTGTTGTATTAATATCCAACATAGAGTATAAATTGTGTTGAGGAAGGAAGTTTTATAGGTGTGACAATTTATTGGGAAAATCTACGTGTTAGATGACCTTTCTGGAGTATTAGAATGATGTCATAAGCAGTTTGATACAAATAAAACAAGTATAGGGGTACCACATCATCAACTGCTTAGCCTTTTCCCAGCAATGTTGTGGGCGGCTTCCAGTCTAACCAGATGCAGCTGAATACCAGTATCTTACATGGAGCAACTACCTATCAGTTGACCTCCGCATCCCAGTTAGTAGGTACTGGGTAGTACGATACCGCTTGGAGTGCCATATCATATACTACCTCTATTTATTTAGCAATTAATCGGGCAGCTGTTTAGGACAGTCTAAACATATAGTTATTTTTAGTGTTAGATTTAGTAGTAATAATTTTAATTAAAAGCTTGCAACACTTTTATGCCATTTTTGTGTTATGGTAATACTGTTTTTCTCTTCTTCTCTGATTGCTACGTGAAACGGTGTGCCTCTTGACTGCATTAATTAATTTATTACAATAAACTCTATAAGTTATAAGTTCCCACGCATTTTATTTCGTACATGCGTGCGGTGGTCCTTCGAGAAGTGTAAGATCAGTGCCGAGCAGCTTCGCAAATTGTGGAGAAATTGTGTTCGTCGAGGCCGGCTTGCCATACAAGTCGGTGTTCTTGGCGGGATTTGTGCGAGGCCCGCAACTTCGTTCTATGCAAAGCTAGAACGAAAATCAACGAAGCATCATCAAGATACAGCATCACATCATCCAATAATCGTAAGAATTACGATTTTCTGCACATCGAGTTTGGTTTTATCAGTTACCCACATTTTAATTTTGTGAGCGGTGAAGTTCGCGCGGGACGTGACGTCAATATCGTCGGTGTTGGCAGCTGTGAGCGCGGTCCACATCCGCCCGGCGGCCATTGCGCCGGAATCATTCACTCAGCTGTCACTGCTGTCTGTGTCATCGGAGATTATTCTAATCTATGGTCATCGGTTTGTTTCGTAAACAAACGAAGACAAAGTGTCATCAAAGTTCGTATTTTAGGAAGTGCGGCTTACTTATAAAAGTGCGCGGAGTGTTCGAAAGTCGTAGAATAAATAAAGCATTACATCCTACTTGTGTTCCATCATGGCAGAGTCCAAGGAAACTTTGCGTAAACATCGACTTCTTCGTGGCCAATGCAAGGCTACAATCACACGCATTGAGACGTTTGTGAACGACCCCATCAGTTTTGCGTCTGCTACCGTGGATATCCTGGAGGCTCGCAAGGAGAAGCTCATCACGGCGCTCAAGAGCTATGAAGCTGTGCAATTGGACATACTAAGTATTGACGAAAGTGATTGCGAACAGGTTGGTCCAATAGAAGAACAATATTATTCTGTGTTAGCTAAAATTAATGCCTCTTTGAAACAGATAGGTAAAAAATCGGTCTCAGAATGTCATAATGTTTCCACGTGTAAATTGCCAACCATTGATATAACACCCTTTGACGGGAAGAACTTCACCAAATTCAAGCCATTCTTTGATTTGTTTATGGCTGTTATTGATAATAACAGATTATTATCTGATGTGCAGAAGCTATTTTATTTAAGAAAATATGTAACAGATGATGCTTTGGCAGTCATTGTCAATTTGCCGTTAGTCAATCAGTCTTACAAAGAAGCACTATTCTTGTTGGAGAAGCGGTTTGATAACAAAACGCGGTTAATATTAAATCATATTAGCGGTCTATTAGATTTACCTACAATGCAAAAAGGCACTGCAGCCTCAATAAGGTCTTTTGTGTCAGATGTGCAGCAACAGCTGCATGCATTAAAGAATCTGGGACAGCCCATCGATACATGGGACATGTTGCTAATTTCTATTCTAACAAGAAAATTAGATCAAATAACTAATAGGGCTTATCAATTAGATAAGGATCTAGAAAAATTGCCTTCCATGGCGAATTTGTTAAGCTTTCTTGAAAAGCGCGCTATAGCGTTAGAAGATAGCTTACCTTCCAATAGTACTTGCTATGAAAGTACAAGTAGGTTCTATAAATCTACCCCATCAAAGGTGACCAATGTTGCCTCACAAGTAAAAGAAATGTGTAAACACTGTAACAAAAGTGACCATGCTCTTTTCAGCTGTCCGGAGTTCAAAACAGCAGCACTAGAGGTCCGCCAGTTATTTGTGCGGGACCATGAATTATGTACCACATGTCTGAGGACACACCGGGGGAAATGTAAGTTTAATTTCAAATGTAAAATATGTAAATTAGGGCACAACACTTTGTTACATGAAGAAAAAGCTGCTCCTATTGAGCCTGCAGTGACTTTGTTGTCTAACCCTGTTTCCAACAACATTTTGCTTCCAACTGTAAAGGTTAATTTATTAAACCAACATGGTGAAAAAGTTCCTATCCGAGCATTGCTTGACACGGGCAGCCAGGCATCGTTTGTTACAACCAACCTTGTAAATAAACTTGGGTTAGTTGCTATGAATCAAACCCATAATATTATAGGTATAGGTAATAAACAAACACAAATCAATAAACTTGTGAATATAAGTGTGCTTTCATGCTACAATAATGTAAAATTAAATTTAAAATGTCACATTGTTGACACAATAACAACAATATTACCCCAACAATTTATAAATGTATCCGGGTGGAATTTACCAAAAAATGTGAAACTTTCAGACGAGGAGTACAATGTCCCAGCTGAGATTTCTTTGTTACTGGGTGCAGATGTTTATTTCAATGTTTTGCTAGATGGTTGCATAAAAATTCAAAATGGACCGGTATTACAAAACACTTTATTTGGGTATGTTGTTGGTGGTAATATTCCTGAAAAAGTGAGTAATTTAACTTGTGATATTGTATCCAATTTTGCTATAAATGATCATAACAAATTAGAAAATATAATGGAGAATTTCTGGCTCTCTGAAAAGGTACCCGAGCCTATGAAGCCGAGTTGTGATGAGTTTGTAAAGGCTGAAGAAAGTTTTCAAAGTTCTATGAGACTGAAAGATAATCGATTCTATGTTGATATGCCTCTCATCACACCTCTGAAAGAATTACAGCTTGGCGATTCGTTTTCAGTTGCCTACCAAAGATTCCTGATGTTAGAAAAAAGGTTTAAGTCAAATCCTCTGTTACTAGAGCAGTATAAATTGTTCATAGATCAGTATGTAGAGCTTGGACATGCTAAGGTGGTAGAGGTTGCTAATAACGATTTTGATAGAGATCCTGTTTACTTTCTAGCACATCATGCTGTTATTAACGAGGCAAGTAAGACAACCCGACTTCGCGTTGTGTTTGACGGGAGTATGAAGTCCCGCAGCCAGGTGTCCCTCAATGACGTCATGCTGAATGGCCCCGTGGTACAGAGTGAGCTTTTTGATATTCTTGTCTTGTTCAGAACCTACATTTACACAATAATTTGTGACATTCAGAAGGCCTTTCGCAACGTGATGATAAACAGCCACCACACTTGCCTTCAAAATATTTTATGGCGAGATGATCCTAAGAAGCCTATCAGCTGCTTACAGCTTCAGACTGTCACTTACGGACTGAAGGCCTCTACATTCTTGACCACTCGATGCCTTCTTGAATTAGTTCATCGCTATAAGGATAAATACCCACTTGCTGCTGAAACAATAATCAAGAGTACCTACGTCGACGATATACTGGGTGGGTCGGATAATATAGAGCAGCTGCATGAGCTAAAATCCCAATTGGTAGAGCTCCTCAAGTTAGGTAGTTTTTCTCTACACAAATGGTGCTCAAATAAACTTGATGTCCTGGATGGTATTCCAGATGACCAAAAACAATTTGAACATGTAGATATGAGTGGGGATAATTTAGTAAAGACTCTAGGTTTAATGTATGATATAACTTCAGATAAGTTCACTTTTTCAAGCCCCAATTTTGATGAGGAACATAATTTAAATACAAAAAGAAAAATTCTGAGCTTTATAGGGAAGATGTTTGACCCTCTCGGCTTAGTAGGCCCAATAATAGTGGTAGCCAAAATATTCATGCAGGAGCTATGGTCTTTGCAAATAGGATGGGACTCCATAGTACCCAACAACCAGTTAATATACTGGAGAAATTTCCTAAACAATTTAAAGTTAATGGGCAAAATAAAAATAAATAGGTGTGTCAACAGTCAAGATTTTTCTTCTGTAGAGTTGGTAGGGTATTCTGATGCATCAATAAAAGCCTTTGGCTGCTGTATCTATCTAAGAATTTTAAAAAATGATGGTTCAGTGCAGACAGATTTACTCTGCTCCAAGTCCCGTGTTGCTCCTTTGAATAGAAGTAGGACGATTCCCCAGCTTGAACTCAATGGTGCTCTACTTTTAGCCCAACTGGCGCATAGGGTTGGTAGAGTCCTGGTGGGTAGGTATTCCCATCTAGATACATACTTGTACAGCGACTCCCAGATAGTGCTAGCTTGGATTAAGTCAGGTAATGTAAAGTCAAATGTTTATGCCAACAATAGAGTCAAGCAAATAGTAGAGCTGACCAATCAGACGCAGTGGGGATTTGTAAGGACCTGTGACAACCCTGCAGACTTACTTTCGAGGGGCGTCTTGCCGCACAGGTTGCAGCAAAGTGAGCTATGGTGGCACGGGCCAACCTACCTATCAGACAGGAAACATATACATACTAATTTTGAAAATTGTACATCGTCAGATTTGTCCACAGACACTGAACAGATTGATGAGCTAAACGTACCGTGTAACTTGACACAGGTAGAGCCATCGTTTTCAACAAAGCTATTTGAAAAATATTCTAGCGTTTATAAATTACAGAAAGTGATAGCATTTATTTACAGGTTCTATAACAACTGTTCGAAAAATAAAAATAAAATAACGGACGGTAACCTATCGCCTCAGGAGCTTCGCGACTCTATGTCAATCATCGTGCGTTGTACGCAGATGCAACATTTTGCTAGAGAGGTAGAGTTACTTTCTGCTGGAAAAAATATAAAAACAGGAATAGGTAGCCTCTATCCCTTCCTTGATAAAATAGGTATTATTAGAGTAGGAGGTAGGCTCCATAATGCCAAGGAAATGTCTTTCGATAAAAAGCATCCATCTATCCTTCCGAAAAACTCTCACGTAACTAATCTCATAATAGAGAGAGAACACTTGCGACTCTTACACGCAGGCCCTAGGTTAGTTTTGAGCTCTCTATCCCAAAGGTACTCTATAGTCAGCGGTATTCGAGAGGTCAAGAAAGTGGTGCGTAAATGCGTCAAGTGTTTTCGTTTAAAAGCAGAGGCTGCTAAGCAGTTGATGGGTTCCCTCCCGCAAGAAAGAATCACAGCGTCCAGGCCATTTCAGCATGTCGGCGTTGATTTCTGTGGACCCTTCGATATGAAGGTTGCTAGGGTTAGAAATCCTATCGTTAAGAAATGTTACATCGCGCTTTTCGTTTGCTTTGCTATAAAAGCTATACATGTAGAGCTCGTATCGGACTTAACAACTGAAGCCTTCTTAGCATGTCTCAAGCGTTTTATTTCCAGGCGTGGAATGCCCACAAATATATATTGTGATAACGCTAAAACCTTTAAAGGAGCGTCAAATGAAATGAAAAGGTTGTATGACTTACAGTCCTCCAAAAATCACAGGTATACTGTTAATGGTTTTTGCTCTCAACACCATATAAAATTTAGGTTTATACCCAGTTATTCACCTGAGTTTGGAGGATTGTGGGAAGCAGGTGTTAAAAGTGTGAAACATCATCTAAAGAGAGTAGTAGGGAACCAATGTTTAACCTATGAAGAGCTCAATACAGTCATTGTACAAATCGAAGGTATTTTGAATTCTAGGCCTCTACTTTCTGCAAGTTCAAATGATTGTAATTATTTAACTCCTGCACACTTTCTGATTGGAACAGCTCTGGCTAGCTATCCTGAAGTTGATCTAACAGATGTTTCAGTTAATCGTTTAAAATTTTGGAATCTTTGTACCAAACTTAAACAAGATTTTTGGAAACTATGGTCAAATGATTACTTAACACAGCTTCAAAGCCGTCCCAAGTGGAAATATCCTCAACCAAACCTTAAAGAAGGTGATTTAGTCATTGTAAAAGATATGAACACTACTCCTTTAAATTATAATATGGCTCGAATTGTAAAAACCTATCCAGGTAGAGACAGTGTAGTAAGAGCGGCCGATATTAAAATGAATAACAAAGTGTACAGAAGGTCAGTAAAACGGCTATGTCAATTACCTGTAGAGTAGGTTACTGCCGGCCCCAATTATGTTTAGGACAGTCTAAACATATAGTTATTTTTAGTGTTAGATTTAGTAGTAATAATTTTAATTAAAAGCTTGCAACACTTTTATGCCATTTTTGTGTTATGGTAATACTGTTTTTCTCTTCTTCTCTGATTGCTACGTGAAACGGTGTGCCTCTTGACTGCATTAATTAATTTATTACAATAAACTCTATAAGTTATAAGTTCCCACGCATTTTATTTCGTACAGCAGCTATTTTAATGATAAAATTAAAAAATAAAGTTTTTTTTAAAATATCTTTCACCTTCTCGTGGGGTTTAATACCAATTAATGGTTTTTTTTATAATTAATTAATTTAATTTTTAATATTATAAATAATTATATTTTTAAATAAAAAAATCAAATAAAATAATTATGTAACCATTACATTAAAAAACTTTAATTGAAAATGATAAGTAATTTATTTTCAATTTTTGAGCCAATTAGACCGAAAATAGTTATTATTTATCCCCATTTTCTAAAAACACGTTTACAATTAACTTGTCACAACAAAACTTTTACTCATTGTTCGGTCTAGGTAGTGATAGTGGCCAATCTACTACATTACATTTAGACAAAAAAAAAACAGAATATAAGTTCCAATAAAAAACCTCACAAATGAACCACTAACAAGAACCAAAACTGACCAACTATTTTATTACTGCTTATTTATATGGCACTCTAACGCCTTCGTCACTAAAACATACTTAACCAGAAATTACAAAAATTAAAAAAACATGCGGGCTGTCTATGGGGACTGCCGATAGAAGTGAAAACGAAAAGCGTACGTGACTGTCACTCAAGTTCCACGATTTTTATTCACTCAAAAAGTGTTCAACGCGCCCAAAGAAGTGTTCACTTCAAAAATCACAAAATTCGTCACCTCACACTGTCAAGTCTACAAAACTCTGTAATCTATGTCAGTATCGGACGCCCGGTGTTAATTAGTAAACTATGACAAAGGAAACAAGACCCTCACCTTGCCTTCAGTTTCAAAGTCCCTCATTAAAATGGAGTAGTAACTTCGTAGCTATAAGACCCGTGTTCTGCGTTCCTTTAACGTTTAATGAGCAAATAAATTGGAAAAAGGCATACGGTTTGAGTTGAGACAGTGCTGCGATTCTTTGGACGGAACCCTTTTAAGTGTATTGGAGAAGTTCAGTTGCGTTGTTTTCTTGATTTCTTGTAAAGTTGTATAGCAGCATTGTGCTCTAAGATTGCACGATAGTTAAGATTTAATATTTTGGTATTTTATAAAATTGATTTCGTTCATTTATTCTAGCAAAGACATGTGAATCTGCACTTTTTGATGGTCAAAATTAGAATACAATTGTTCCTCAAAACGCTTCACTTCTTCATGAACACTTCATAGTGGTTTTCTAATAGAACACTTCGTTGAAATCTCAGCAAACTGTTTGGTGATATTATTCATAACACGACCTGGGCTTAATAACCGTCGGATGCACTCCATCTATGAGACATCAGTGCAAACACCGTCTTACGTATGCAACACTTAACGTTACCAGATTTTCATAGCAACGATGTGTACAGCCACAGGACAGATAGTTACAGAAGGCCAGCTGCATACGAGCAGCAAAAATGCACTCACACATAGATGTAGCCGCACTACAGTGGCATTGTACGAAAAACATTACAGCGCCATCTATGCCTTAAATAAATAACTAACATCAAATTCCTAAATTGTGATGTTAAAGTTCTCCGTGACTTAAAACCAGATTATATAAAAAATGACAGGAAAATGTCGGGCAGTAGCTCACTAGACACAACACCCGTCTAGTCGGAGGGTCCTCCGGAGGCATGGAAGAACTTTACACCCCATTCTACATACCCTTATAGAAGGTGTGGTGTAGCATTCTAGTCACATTCAAGGGTGTGGTCAATTCTGGTCAATTCAATCTACAGGTACACTATAATAATATTTTATATATATATATATATATATATATTATAAATTGAACGCGCCAAACTAAGTGACTAGACGTTATTTTTCTGCTCCGTAATTATAAATTCGTATCAATACAAAAACTGATTACGCATTAAAGTTTATGGTGTTATTACAAGACAAGCAGAGTGAACTACTGATCTGTGGAATATTACAGTGTTATTCTATCGGATTGAAAAGTAATACGGTAAATCCTTCTACAAAAAACTAAAATCAACGGTCGCCATAGTGGTCAATACTTCCCCTCGCCCGCTAGCGTCCGTCCCCGCGCTGGCGCCTACGCATGCGACGCATGTCGCACGACTCGACAAACAAGTTTGGAACGCGCTCTGTGACATCTAAACTACATGTAAACAAACATTGTGAACTAATAAAACTAAAAGTGTTGTGTGTACCAAAGACTACTATACTATATGGTGTGTACTATTAAGGCAATTCATAAGGAAGAGTGGTAAACCAGTACTATTTCAACAATGCCTAAATTACATAGAACCTCACCACGGTCTGATGATCAGCTTACACCTCAGTTACCACCAGAAACGGAGTTACAAGGTACCTCTACTGAACCAGTCCATTCTAACTCGGTAAACGTATCCATTCGAAAACGTCCTCGCCTTGGAAATTCTCCCACCGATACTGATGGGAGTGACAGTGAAAATTATCTAGCCCTCACTGATTCTAGTGTAAACAAAAACCTAGTTGCCACCATTTGCAAAGAAATCGAATCAACAATATCATCTCAGATGCAATTATCCCTGAAAGATTACTTCAGTCAAGAGTTCCAAGTTATAAAAGAAAGTCTTCATTCGCTGCAAGAACTTGAAAAGTCGGTGAAATTTATGAGCACAAAATTTGATGAAATGAGACAAGAATGTGAAACAAACAAGGTAGCATTAAAACAACTGAAATCTGAAAATGAGGAGCTAAAAAGTTCTGTATCTGACCTGTCCACAAGATTAAATCTACTCGAACAATACACACGCCAAGCAAATGTTGAAATTAACGGGCTACCTGAAAACAGTAAGGAGAACCTCATCAGCACTGTATTACAGCTGGGCAAGGTGGTGTCATGCAATATTCAAGAACAAGATATCCTAGCAATCACTCGTATTAAGAAGCTAGACTTAGATAGTAAACGTCCACGTTTTATTGTTGTTAAATTGCGTAACACGCGAATTCGTGATGAAGTTTTGGCTTCAGTTGTGAAATTTAACAAGTCGTTGGAAAAGGACAAGAAATTAAACTCAAGCCTATTAGGCTATGGGGGCACCAAGACTCCTGTGTTTGTGTCAGAGCACTTGTCGCCCATGAACAAGGCAATCCACGCTGAAACTAGGAAAATAGCTCGGGAAAAGGGTTATAAATACGTATGGGTTCGTGATGGTCGCATACTTGTTCGCAAAGAAGACGGTGCCCGTCCTAAACAGGTAAAAAGCTTACAAGCTGCTGCACTTCTGTAAGTTCAACACTGGGTAATATCTAATAAAAAACCCTGGGGTAACTTTTCAAGTTCAATATTTATTACCAGAACTTCAGAGGTATGAGAACTAAACTTTCCGATATAAACATGGCAGCTAGTATAACTCAGTACGACCTTATTGTAGCTACAGAAACCTGGCTCAATTCAAACATCAATGACGGCGAGATCTTCAATAACCAGTACCATATATATCGGAGGGACAGGAACTCTAGTGCGCCGTAATAGCCGTATCAAAAGCTTTCACTTCCATGCGAGCTTGCCAATGGGAAACCTCCGCTGAGGATCTTTGGGTGAGCATCAAAATAAGAGAAGGTAAGAAGATAAACATTTGTGCCGCTTATCTACCCCCGCCCGTAACTTTGAACCACCTCGAATCGTTGTTAGACAACGCATCTTGGGTCAGCGAGACTACTGGCGACGACATGATAATCATCGGAGACTTTAACTTGGGATTAATAGAATGGGTCGCAGACCACCAGGTCTCTCACACGACTGCTACTAAACCTGTCAACTACAACAGTAGCTAAGGCTATTGCTTAGTAGATTTTATGTCATCAAATTCTCTTTATCAATTTAATCATGTTAAGAACTCAAAAAACAGAATCCTTGACTTGATTCTAAGTAACATACAAAATGTAAAAGTCGAACAATCTGTAACTTGTTTATCAAAAGTAGACGATCATCATCCGCCCTTGGAAATAAACTTTGATATTTTTGTTTGCAGCAGCTTAAAACCTAAAAAGTCATGTAAATATAACTTTAGAAAGGCTGACTACTTATTAATCAACGACCAACTTAGAAAAATTAATTGGAGCGATAGGTTTCAGTCATATTCGGATGTAAACTTAATGGTGACTTCGTTATATGAATGTTTGTACAACATAATTGAGGAAACTGTTCCCAAAACCACTTATAAAAATCGTAACTTCCCTCCTTGGTATACTAAAACTCTAATCAAACAGCTCAATGAAAAGGAAAAAACTAGAAAACGCTTCAATAAGTACCACAACCCCCGCGATAAAGTTGAGTATAGAATTCTCGATGACCGAGCGCGACTTCTCATTAAAGAATGCTTTAGAAAATATGTCCATACAATGGAAAGTAATATTCGTTACAATCCAAAATCCTTCTGGTCATTTGTGAAGGCAAAAAACTCCAACTCTTCAGGAATTCCTTCAGAAATCAAGCTTGATGACTTAACGGCTACTACGGGTGATGACATCTGCAGCATCTTTGCTCAACATTTCTCTTCAACTCTTAGTGTTTCCGCCACTAATAGCACGGTACTTCCTCCTGTGTCGCAGACGCAAAACTTTCCTCAGAATACTCTAACGACGATAAAATTCACTGAAAGACAAGTCCTGAACGCACTGTCACGAATTGATGTTTCTAAGGGAGCTGGACCTGACGGGATACCTCCTATATTTATTAAAAAATGCGCTCGCCATCTGTCTCTTCCATTAACACTCATTTTTAACAGGTCAATCGAAACTTCCCAGTTTCCCCTAGAATGGAAAAAGGCTAACGTCGTGCCTGTTTTTAAAAAGGGAGACAACACTGACGCGAAGAACTATCGCCCTATTTCGCTGTTATCCTTATTTTCAAAGATATTCGAATCCTTAGTCGTTCCCATCTTAACTTCACATCTAAAACTACATATAGCTTCACAGCAACACGGTTTCTGCTGCAACAAGTCAACTGTCACCAACTTATCATCATATCTCAATGACATCTCCGTCCACGTTGACGCGGGCCAACAAGTCGATGCATTGTACACTGATTTTAGTAGCGCGTTCGACAAAGTCGACCACCAGATACTGCTCACCAAATTAGAGGGATACGGTATTCATGGGAACCTTGTGGAATGGTTTAGATCATACTTATACGATCGGAAACTAAAAGTAGTGGTAAACGGCTTCCAATCGTCACATCATTGCGCTACTTCCGGTGTGCCTCAAGGCTCCCATGCCGGCCCGATACTCTTCATTGTGTTTATCAATGACATAATAAACCACATCAAGCACAGCCAATGTTCACTCTTTGCAGACGATCTTAAAATTTATCGACCAATCCAATCCCCTTCAGACGTCGTCCTGCTGCAGTCTGACTTGGACTCCCTTCAGGAATGGTGTATTGCAAACAAGATGGTGCTCAACGTCAGTAAATGCCAGCACATTACATTTACCCGCAAAAAGCGAATAGTGCCATCCTCTTACTCACTCAATGGATCAGTACTGCAAAAAGTCGACGTCATAAGGGATTTGGGTGTTTTACTCAGTAGTAACCTGTCGTTCACTCCTCACATAGATAAACTGTTGACCAAGGCCGGAAAGATGGTCGGATTCATAAAAAGGATCGGGCATGACTTCAAAGGAATACATGCATTGAAAGTACTTTTTAACTCCTTCGTGCGGAGTACCTTTGAATACGCTTCTCCAGTCTGGAGTCCAATGTACAAAGTACACATTAATCGTATCGAACGCATCCAAAAAAACTTCACCAGATTCCTTCGGTATAAAGATCGCAACTGTCCTTACAGAGCTGACTACTCACAGCGATTGTCTCACTTTGGTTGGCATTCCCTTGAACAGCGACGCGTGTTGGCTGACGTCACGACCCTCTTTAAAATTTTTAATGGTCTAAATATCCTCACCCGAACTTCTCGCTAATCTGCACCTGAGCGTGCCCCGTCAATGTCCAGTCAGAACAGTACGAAAGCCCCAAATGTTCGCTGTAAAATCATCTCGCACAAATCTCGGTCGATCAGCACCATTAAACCGAATGATGAACACCACCAACAAGGTCATCTCCATTAATACTGAAATCGTCATTTTCTGCGACAGTATACAGAGTCTCAGGCAAAAATTGTTGGAATTTCATTTGTAGTCAGCGTTTAATCACATTATTGTTTTGAATATTCCATTTCTCACTTCTTTTTCTTGTCACCATATCGCTTGCAAAACGGGTATAATTATCTTTGTTCATCTTAAAAAATATTTAATGTTAGGAATTAAATCGTATATTTTTTTAGTTTATATGTGTGTTATAAATAGGATAGTTTTATAGTAAATATAGTTTTATTTTAAAATTTATTTTATCATAAGAATCTATGTCAATTTTAATCATCTTATTTATTTTTCTATGTTTTTTATCCTACCAAAATTATTGTAAATGTTGTATTATTTTTAATTGCCAAATTTATTGTATTATTTTTAATTTTATTATAATTAGGGGCTAAATTTGTTACTTAATTGTGAATGCTGTGGTCTCCTTTAAGTGAAGGAGTACACCTACCTAATACTTTGTGATTTTATCAACTAAAAATGCTTTGTGTATATCTTTTGTTGGAGATCCTTAAATAAATAAATAAAGAGGAAAAATTTGTATTTTTGTGTGTAATGAATAAACTCAATAACTATACTGTACCGATTTCAAAAATTCTTTCACCATTGGAAAGCTACATTCACCCTGAGTTACATAGGCTACATTTTATCCCCGAAATCCCACGGGAACGGGAAGTACGCGGGTGAAACCGCGTGACTTCCGCTAGTCTTTAATAAAATAATCAGCTGTCTCATACATTTGGTCGAGTAGGTATAGAAATTTTGAATCCCCGCCATTGATTATTTTTTCTCGATTACGATGGTGGTCCCATGGAGAAAGTTATTCAGTTTGATGGTCATTTTCAATATGACTGTACCCTTTCTGTTACACGTTGTATAGAAACGTCTCTAGACGACCTTTTTTTTTGAAATCGGCATACGTACTGGTCTATCCGCTTGTTCATGACTCGTGTTCGTTACAATAGCGCACAGCGGAGACAAGAAATGCCGTGAGCGACGTGCGGTTGTCGCTAAACTGAGCCTGCATAGCCAGAGTACACATTTTCGATCAACTTCGGTAGATTTTCGGTGACCACTATACTAATATTACAATCATTTTAAGGATATTTGCGTATACATTTTAAAGCTTTCAATAATTATTACACGTTTGTTTCTTATGAAATCTTTCGAATCTGTCCTGATTCAATCTTCTTAATTTCATAATTTTCTGTTTACTTTTAGTTTATTCAGTATTCTATGCTGCCAGTTTTAACAAGCTCCAGAACAATCATTCATCATAGCACCTCTACTGTACTTAGTTTGTGTGTGTTTACCATAGCTGTATGAAACCGACCTTCTGATTAATTTATCTAGTGCTGTAGCTCCTGCATTCACCTGTACGCTGTTCATCCATCCAGCTAATCCTTTAATCACCTCATACGCCACTTGCACACGATGCGAATACGAGGTTCAATCGTGTCTGCCATCAATATAAACTGGAGTAGCGTTTCTTATTGGACTTCGATAGAGTACGAGCGTAGGTTTGCACAATTGTGATCAAAAACGAATTACATTGGGTGACTTACTTATTGTGTCTCTCATGTGAGTTTCGGTTAAATTCCCAGGTTGAGCAGTTTTTCTCAACCTTAATGTTGGTTAGGGGAAAATATACCTGACGCTGTGTTAGCTATTCATTTTAATTTATTTGTAGTTCTGGAGTGGCGACCGTGAACTGGAAGACAATGCCTTGGAAGGCCTCCTTCTAGTTGGACCGATAACATGGTGAAGGCTGCGGGAATCCGCTGGATGCGAGTCGCACGAGTCCGATCAATGTGGCGACACTAGGGGGAGTCCTATGTCCAGCAGTGAGCGTCTTTTGGCTGAAATTATGATGATGGTGATTGGTTTATTTCACCCTACTATGTCCTACTGCTGGGCAAAAGGTACCTGAGACTTGTCAGATATTTCACAATTTATCAGACTTATTGAAGTTTATTAAGGTGTACAGTTTGTATTTCACTTGTAACAGTTTGTATTTCATGATAAATGATATTTATTCAGCAAGTAGGTTTTCTCAAACACTTTTACACGTAATTTATTTTTTAAATAGATGGGGCCGGTGTTTCGTACCTGGCTACTCTGAGAAGAAACAGCCGAAACAAACTCAGAGGTCATAGTCTGTTTTGAAGTCCAGACAATCTTGCTTAATTCACATGAGGACTATGCAGATTAGTGTCTGAGATGGTCTTTTGAAGAAAGAACTACACAGATTTGAGTGGACCTGTCCAGTCAGTGCAAGCATTTGTCAGTTATCGTGTGGCTCGACTTATAACTCAAGGAGCTCAACGAAACGACGAACAATACCAAAGACAGGACATTTGGGTATGTCGCTTATAGTACTCAAACTGCCAGACAGTCGTGGGAAAAATGCGATCCATGCGATCTCCCATTAGTAAAAAAATAACTTTAATTTATTGAACTTTAATTTAAGCTTCCATCCCCTGTTCAATTTCGAAAATCTTTTCTTAGTGCTGACTTTTTATACATACAGGACGCAGTATTTCATACCTCTAGACCCAGCGCTTTAGACAGTTCATTGTCTGCCATTTAAGATGTTAAGTTGGAAGATAAGACTTGCTGAAACCGACGATAGACACAAGCTGACATATAAAACCACAAGAGAAAACCATTAAATTCGCAGCACCGACAGTCAAAAACTTTTCCACCCCAAATAATTCTAAGAACAAAATGATACCCAAAAACGGTGTTTAAAGGGCAATATTAAAATTAATTAAATATTGAGGTCGCGTATAGCTCGTAATTCTGTTTTAATTTTAATTAAGGATAGCGGACCGTAGTAACAGATGTCGGGAACTGATGTTTATTATATATATGTCTTGTATACATATATCTCGAAGCTAGCTTTATTGCTAATGATATTTCTGAAGATCTTTTGAGCCGGATTGCGATGGAGTCGACGAGGTTTTATACTTACATTATGTACTTTCTGTGTGCGACATATGGAATATCTTGAATGACGGCTATGATATTCAAAATGAATATCAGACTCTATGGGAATACTATATCTACATAAAGGGTGTAAAACACCTCTTCACGAAGCCCAAAGGCACTTGTTCTCCCCATAATTGCGATCATTTTTTTGTTCTACACCATACCTGGGAACCTTCTAGTTACGGAGATATGGGGGGTCAAAGTTACAACTTTTTGACAACTTTTTTTTTAAATACAAGTTTTTTTTAAAGATATTGACTTTAAACACCTCCACGACCCCCGTACTATTCAATCTATCCATCAGCACAATGTTTTAAGTGCGTTACATTGAGTGCTACCACAAAACATGATTTATAACCTCAAAAAAAAAAGTTCCCAGCAATAATTTTTGCGTAAAGTTACTTAGTTTGATGTACAGAATGCTTGGTTAACGGCTTTGTGATAAGGTGGTTTACACCCTGTATTATAGTAATTGCCAGTTAAGATCGCAAAAACGATTATTGTCGTTTCCCAAATATCCCTTCCTACGAACCAATAAAAATGAATCATGTATCGTTTTTCATTAGATTTTTTTTTTGATTATCACGACAGATCAAGACTTCAACAGGCTTATTTTTAACCGACTTCCAAAAAGGAGGAGGTTCTCTATTCGACTGTATGTATTTTTTTTTTTTTTTTTTTTTTTTTTTATGTATGTTACCCGATTACTCGAAGACGCCTAAACCGATTTGAAAAATTCTTTTTTTGTTTGAAAGGGTATACTTCCAAGTTGGTCCCATAGTCGCCAAGTCGGGATCTGATGATGGAATCTTGGCGAAATCGAGGGAACTCTTCAAATTTTATAGGATAACGTACAGCAATTTTTATATTTTCTACAACAAGTGAAGCATTTGCGTTTGATAAGAACCATTCTACCATCAGATCTGATGATGAAGCTAAGAGTCACGGAACTCCATAATGAGACAATGTATCCTAGTCGTGTTTGGGCTTGTTGTAATTGTAACGGTATGCACTTTCCATGTGAACCACTAAAAAGTGAAAAATAAAAACTTTTTTGCAAAAAATAAAACCGACTTCAAAAAGAAAAAGTGAAAAATAACTTTAGCTTCTGAAGTCGGTGACAAAAAAATTAAATCAATCATACAAACGTCACCGACTTCAGAAGCTAAAGTTATTTTTCACTTTTTCTTTTTGAAGTCGGTTTTATTTTTTGCAAAAAAGTTTTTGAATTTCAAAGTTAAGAACTTCAATAAATGTGGGTCAATGACCGCTATTGCGATTAACTGGCACTTACTATAATAAAGTCTGCAGTAGCACATCGCTTAATACCTATACTTTAGCTCACACTGTACCACTGCTAGGCAAATCTGTCCCTTAAGAGGCCAGCGGAGCATGCGAATTTTATACAAACGTAATACCAAAATAATTTGTAAATCAAACATATTCTTAAGGTAGTTTGTATTTATTTTGATTGGTTTACAGAATATATAGGTTCTCAAACACATATTTTGAATGTACACTGATATAAACAAGAGTTATGAGAAAAATAATTTTTCTATAGAAATTTTAAATTCCTCTTAACTCGTCTTTATATCATTGTTCTTTCAAAATATGTATTTAGGAACATAGATATTCTACAATACAATCGAAATAAATACACACACCACCTTAAGAATTATGTTTGATTTTCATATTATTTTCATATTACGTTTGTATGAAAAACGCATGCTCCGCAGGCCCCTTAATGCATAAGAAAACATAACATCACGCCTGTTATTCCAGAAGGGTTAGGCGGAGGTGTACTTAATAGTACACCCACATTGTACTAGATATATGTAAGTCCCATTTAATAGAGGACGAGCC
The DNA here is from genome assembly GCA_950022955.1 of Xestia ashworthii. Lineage (NCBI taxonomy): Eukaryota > Metazoa > Arthropoda > Insecta > Lepidoptera > Noctuidae > Xestia > Xestia ashworthii. The sequence continues at coordinate 20,061,191 of OX465555.1, forward strand.
GTTTGCTATCAACCGGGCACAATTCCAAACTCCTGACTGCTACTTAGAAATTCCTGATGCAAAAATCGAATAAATGAAAAATAAAAAAATACCACCACACTTGTAATGGCAGCTCGATCATGGTTGTGATGGAAGTAACTGGTGCTTATACCACAGGAGTCCACCTAGTTTAAGCCCAGTTGCACTTGCCTTGTATCTTGCCACTAAATTAGTCAAAAAAAAAAAAAAAAAATCAAAGCATTTATTTCAAGTAGGCCAGTTACAGGCACTTTTGAATTGTCGAAACAAAAATGAACATTTAAAGTAGCTACAGTCCCAGTCACAAGACATAAAAACTGTGAAAGTACTGTAGTTGCCCATTCCCTAGCGTAGATCTCTATGGAGAAGAACGGGCAAGAAACTCCATGGACACTCTTTTAAGTCAAATTAAGGTACAATAATTGTAATAAGAGTAGGTTTATGTCTTGAACAAATAAATATTGTTTATTGTTATAGTATAATGCTTTTCCCAACAAGAGATACGAACCCAAGACTTGTGACCTTACATTTTCCTGGCTAGGAAAATGTTTGGTCGCTAAGCCGGTGATGTCTAGCCCTGGCGTCAGACTGAAGCCCTGACGACCTTGAAAAAAACATAGGACTAATTATTGTCATTTTTCTTTTAGACTAAACCTAATGTGACTTTTCATTTTCCTGGCTAGGAAAATGTAACGTTACTTTCTAAATTACAAGGAAAAACGTATGCTTAGCCTCCACGTAATGGCCATGCAGTTACTAGGAAAGAACGAATGTTATAAATTTGGATTATAACAGTCAAAATCGAAAGTATAAAAGACAAACATTACAGACTTCATCCTCAGTAGTCGCGCTTTTGACCACTGGACTAACCAGGCAGCATTTTGAACTAAAAACACAGGATGTCACATTAAGAAAATATTTCTTGAAATATTACACACTAGCGGTCGTCACGCGGTTTCAGCCGCGTAATTTGCGGTCCCGTAGGAGTACGGGGATAAAATATAGCCTATGCTACTCAGTAAATACGTGGCTTTCTACAGTTGAAAGAATTTTTGAAATCGGTCGAGTTATTTTAGAGTTAAATCGTAACAAACAATCAAAACCAAATCTTTCTGCTTTATAATATTAGTACAGATTTAAACATGTTCAAAGAAAAATCGAACCTGAAATTACATCCTCATTCATATTTCCCGTTTCGACTGTAAAACTCCCTTTTAATAGAATCAAAATCAAAAATCAATCAAAAATCAAAGCATTTATTTCAAGTAGGCCAATAACAGGCACTTTTGAATTGTCGAAACAAAGATGAAAATTAAATGTAGCTACAGTCCCAGTCACAAGACATAAAAACTGTGAAAGTACTGTAGTTGCCCATTCCCTAGCGTTCCCTAGAACCTAGAACATTTAAAAAGCAAAAAGTACACAAATTAACTAACAATCACACGAGTAATTTAAAACACGATCGAGGTGAAATGAAAGCAATAAATAAAACAGTGAGCTCTCGGGGATTGAAGGAAAATAAATATCATCCGGGCGAGTGTTGTTTCCAATGGTGAAAATTAAAGGAAAATATAGAAGGGATCAGCTGCTTATCTGATGTGGTGCGGGTAACAGATATATGGGGATATAATGCGGTGGCAGATTAGGTCATCCAGCGCAGGTGGGAAATGCATGGTCTTTGGTGGAGCCAAAGAGTGGTTAGAATAAGTGCTTGAAGTGCATCATCAAAATGGGAGAAAACAAAAACAATACTCATTTATAAATGAGCTATAAATAGCTCAGGGATTGTGCCCACAAAAGAGGAAAAGGATATAGGAGGAAAATATTATAATGTTTTACCCACATAAACTCATCACGAAGCCGACAACCAAGCATTCTGTACATCAGGGGAAACGCAAATGTTTTTTTTATTAATCTATTTTATTTACTGCTTTTATAATGATTTTCTAATGTAATTATGATTTCTATTGTACCCAATTCTTTAATTATACGAGTATGATTGAGTGTACATTTTCGATACAATGTAAAAATTGTTACTGAAATAAATGAAAATGAAAAATCAAACTAAGTAACTCTATGCAAATATTTTTTTTGGGTGAAAAATCACGTTTAACGGTAAACCTCAATGTAACGCATTAAAAAAATAATGTTTATGGACATATTTAATAGTAAACGGGCTGTGGAGTTTCTAATAACTAGTATTTGAAAGAAATGTTGTGAAAAAGTTGTAACTTTGACTTTTAATGTCTCCGTAACTAGTAGGTTCCGAGGTATGTTCCAAACAAAGCAATGATCGCAATGACGGGGAGAATGAATTCCTTCTGGCTTCGTTACGCCCTTTAGGTCCATGTTCACCAAAAAGATGACGGTCTGATTATCTTAAAACAGCTGTTCAAAACACATTTTTGTTTGGAAACATGTCAAACTCAAAGCATTTATTTCAACTAGACCATTACGGCACTTTTGAATGTCAAAATACAAATAAAATCAAAGCTACAGTCACAGTCACAAGGCATAATAACTTGAGAAAGTACTGTAGTTGCCCATTCCCTAGCGTAGATCTCTATGGAGAAGAACGGGCAAAGAACTCCATGGACACTCTTTTAAATCAATATATTTTTACAAAATCTTGGTTACATCATTCATGTGTGATTAAACATATATGTGAGAACGATGTAGAAAGACGTGCACATTAAGAGCGTCCAGAGAAAAGATTAAATCAACAATATAAAAAAAAAGAAATTCAAATTAACCGTCGCAGCAACAAAAAACATTATCAATACATGTAGCAGTATTTGTGGTAATTCGGGTTGGTTCTGAAAAAACGTTTGACAAATTAAAAGATTTAAAGAGACTTAAAAATCTACAGCTGTTTGCATTATTCTCTAAGATATTAACATTAAAGTCCCCACAGATTATTATTTTTTTATTACCAGTTACAAGTTTTGCTAAAGCATCTTCCATTACTGACTCAAAGATAGAGTAGTTCAGGTAATTAGGGGGTCTGTAAACGCACACTATTACATGCTTATCTAGCTCAACACAAGATAATTCAATACTATGTTCAACCGATAGATCGACAATGTCATTACGAGACTTAGATTTAATGCAATTTTTGACTAAGATTAATGAACCCCCACGCATCTTAGATTTACAGTTAAAGCAACTGCTCACATTGTAATTCTCATAATTTATTTGCATAACTTCATAATCTTTCATCCAATGTTCAGTTAAACAGATAATATCAAACTTAGTCGATGTCACAGTGACAGCTGTTTTTAGATAATCAGACCGTTCTCTTTTCGGTGAACATGGACTTTATAGTATAGATATTATACCAGGATAACGCAAGAGCACTTATTGGACTAAAAAATAAAACACTATGATGCTAATATGTTGTTTGTAGAACTATTTGCCAAAAAATCAGAGTGATCGCATGTATTTTAGTATGGTTTTTACTCATTAAAAGATTTTTTTGAGATAAGTTCGTGATTTTTTCTATCGAGTAAAATTAATTGTTTTATATTTTCAAAACACTATCATACTAGCATTATATCCTGAAGAATATCGTGTATTTTTCTGGTTTTGTTTATTGCAGTGAATCATATACTCGTAGTTTTAGGCATTATTAAACTCGCGTTTAGCTCCTGTAGTCGCTTTAAGCATTTTATGATTAACGTGGCTACAGGTAGCAAGATAGTTTGTTTAAAAAAACGCTGCAACTCAAGGACGTAATTCTAGACATTACAAGAACAAAAACGTAGTCTATTTCGTGTAGTAACTTTTTTGTATAGGATCTAAATAGTGCTTAGGAGAAAGCAGCGGTGGCCCTGTGGTAGCGGCCCCGACTTACGAACAGTGAGTCGTGGATTTGAACCCAGACAGGTGCATTACTTTGTGTAATTTATTTCATCACCACTGCTTTCAAAACGGTGAAGGAAAACATCGTGAGGAAACCGGCAAGTCTTAGAACCAAAAATTCGAATACATGTGACATCTAGCAATCCGCACTGAGTCCGCGTTTTGGATCGAAGCCCATTCCCTCTCATTGAGAAGAGGCCGTGTCCCAGTAGTGGGAACATTTAAGGCTGATGATGATGATGAGTGTTAAGACTTCATAGCACAATAGTCAAAAAACGGCACGTTTCATTCGAATCGTGATTCTAGCGCTATCTAGGTATACTTATATCTGTGGTTTTACCTCATTACACTAACGTAGTGAACAAGATATAAATAATGCGTGCTCATAATATTATGATGAATTAATTTTTTGCTTGGGATATATAAGAATCAAAATATAGATAAATGGAATTTATATACCCAAACCTAAATGGATGGCCCAATGGGCCGAAAATTTCTATAAGAATAAGAATAAGAAATTTTACTAGCTCAAACATGTGTTTACATACAGAATTAAAATAGAATAAATTCTGGAGTGGCGACCGCGAACCGGAAGACAATGCGTTGGAAGACCTCCCACTAGGTGGATCGATGACCTGGAGAAGGTTAGTCGCATGGGACCGATCAATGTAGCGTCACTTGGGGGAGGCCTATGTCCAACGGTGGACATCTTTCGTCTGAAATGATGGTAAATATTATTCAGTAGGTAACTGGGTTATAGAGGTCAGATAATTTTCCATAGTGACATATAAAGGGTGTAAAACACCTCTTCACTTGTTTTTCCCATCATTGCGATCATTTTTGTCCCATACCGGGGAACCTTCTAGTTACGGAGATATGGGGGGTCAAAGTTACAACTTTTTGACAAGTTTTTTTTTTAAATACAAGTTTTTTTGTAAGATTTTGACTGTTAATACCTCCACGACACCCGTACTATTCAATCCATCCATCAGCACAATGTTTTCTACCACAAAACATGATTTATAACCTCAAAAAAAAGTTGTTTGTCAGCAACAGTTTTTGCGTAAAGTTACTTAGTTTGATGTACAGAATGCTTGGTTAACGGCTTTGTGATGAGGTGGTTTACACCCTGTAGATCCTCTTTAGTGCAATGTTTGTAAACATGAATGGCACTAATGCTATATTTATTGGTCACCTATTCATTTGTATTATTAATGTTAGTCGCAGTGTTAATAATATAACTACTTATGCCTGTGTGAATATTATAAGCTACTTTACTACTTTACCCAGAGTCATTATGTGTATAGTGTTGATGTTAAGATATACAACGTGTAACGTTAAATGCGCAAAACCTCAGACACCCCAAATGTTTTTTTTTAATTAATTGACCTAATTCTGAGAGAAAAGAAAACATTTAAAAAAAATCTAAGGTTTTATGTGCTGTTTTAGTTTTACTGGCAAGATAGTTCTTCAAACGCGGAATAATAGTAGTCTATTATTCCGCGTTTGACAATTTTTTATTGGGCGACAACCATTTGTGTTTGTTTGTTTACCTATTTTGGCGGGTTTGCGCACGTGATGACTTGACCTATCAATAAATAGACAGGGCAAAAATTTAAATGAAGATTTTTTTGAAAAAAGTGACCTATATTAAAAAGTGGTTCAATTGATTCTGCTCGTGATTCTGATCAAACTATTTTCATGTTTTGCGCAATTAACGTGACACGTTGTATAAGTTTCTCACTATAATGTCCTACTAAAAAAAGTCAGACAGCCAGTCACTCGCCTCTTGGTCTCTAGAGGTCGCAAGCACGACTGTTGAGCAGGAGGTCCTGAGTGCGATTCCCGGGTCGGGCCCAGTGTTATTGGTTTTTTCCATCAGGAATTACTCAGAAGCAGCCACGAAGTCTTTGAATTAGATGTTTAGTTGCGCCCGGTTGATGGCAATAGGTTCACCTCCTATTACATGGGATTTAAACATAACTGGCGAAATTTGGGTGTATTATTAGGTACACCCAAATACACGTTGGATTCGAGTCGCACGGGACCGGTCAATGTGGCGACACACTGAAATGATGATGATGATGATGATGATTAGGTACACCTCTGCCTAACCCCTATGGGATTAAAGTACCTACAGGTGTGAAGTTATGCTATAGTTGTGGTAATAATCAAATTTTCCACAAACTAGTTTCCTATCCAGGCAGCTTATATTTCAAATAATAGTATCTTATAACACCAATTCTAAGAAAAGCGAGGTTATTACTACCCGGTGCTCTGTAATCCTCCGCGAAAATTACAAAGCGTTCCATTTTATTTGTAGACAACTACAACGCTAGAAGAAAATAAACTTCAACATTAACTCCGAGACAAGATATTAGTAGTTTAAAACTTCCACAGTACTTTAATTTTATACATCTTTTTACGTGGCTAATATGATATACCTCATCACAAAGCCGTTAACTAAGCATTCTGTACATCAAACAAAGTAACTTTACGCAAAAAAAAATTGCTGGGAAACAACTTTTTTTTTTGGGTTATAAATTATGTTTTGTGGTAGAACTCAATGTAACGCACTTAAAACATTGTGCTAATGGATGGATTGAATAGTACGGGGATCGTGGAGGTGTTAAGAGTCAAAATCTTACAAAAAAATACCTGTATTTAAAAAAAAAACTTGTCAAAATGTTGTAACTTTGACCCCCATAACTCCGTAACTAGAAGGTTCCCAGGAATGGTGTAGAACAAAAAAAAATATCGCAATGATTGGGAGAACAAGTGCCTTTCGGTTTCGTGAAGAGGTGTTTTACACCGTTTATTATGATTATTTAATCAATTAAAATTACCTCCAAAATGTCTGAACACAGAGGATTGCTTAGTTCAGGCACTAATCAACTGTATTTTACTCGGCTTGTGGTTCGAGTTGTTGAATAATTACTCTAGATTTTTTGTGTATAATATGACGTCTTGAAGCAGTATTGTGAAACTGTCTTCAACATTCCAGTGTGAGAAAGAGACGGAGCTATAGAAGACGTGTGGCAGTGTCTCTTTCGCACTATTTCTATCAATTTGTGTCACTTTTCACAAACACTAGTTCGCTGCAGAATTTTCAAACCTCGAGTGAGTGCTAAAAGATAAAAATCAAGCAGCACTCTTTCGTTCAAACATAATGTATCGTCAATTTGAAACGTTTTGTCAATTTTCACAAACACTAGTTGACATTTAAATGAATGTCTCAATAAAAGCACGCTAGTAAATTTTCAGCTCTAGGCTCAGTGCTGAAAGATAGAAATCAAGCAGTAAGTACTCTTTCGTTTAAACATAATGTATCGCCTACTACGAAACAACCATATTAACTAGTTTCAAAATATGTTTATTCCTGAATAATGTTACGTTTTATCCCGGATATGAGAAAGTATACTGCATTGCGACAACAGTATTTACGAAGCGGCAAATGTAAACACGATTCACATTTAAAAGTATGTAAGTACAAATATTTTCGTGCTTTTCTTCGACAAGCCAGAAAGGAGTGTGATTGGTTAAAAATACGAACTGTATTGTATTGAATTTGGTAGCTGGTAGTCAATTTAGTAAAGTCCATTTAGAGTGCTTTTATCGAACCCAAGGGTACTTATCGAAAAATCATAACAACACTGCTTGCTTACTATCACTGTTTTAAACAAGCAACCTGAATTTCCAAGCAATGGGTTCGACCGTAGGCAGAAAATTTGTGTTTCCAGTTTCAAAACCATTACTCTCAAAATATTGAAACCAAACATCAGGAGATCCAACCCGCACTGAGCCAGCGTGGTGGAAAATGACCTACTCCGTTTTTCAAGCATGAGGCCTGTGTTAGTAGATCGAACTTCATAGACTGATTACGCATGTTTATTTCTTAGAAAATGTATACGATTTGTATTTTTTTGGTGTAGAACATAAAAAAAACAAAATCCACAAAAGTTGTTCCGCGGATGGGTGACCACCTAATTTCCTCCCTGCCTCGGAAAGAACGCTAGCCATTGGCCCCGGCTATTATTTCTATATCCTTGATAGTCATCAAAGGTAGTCAGTGGCCCGAAATGTTGACAACTGGTCATACCCAGCTGTATCATATTCCCCAGAACTAACTAGGTTGTGGAGGCTACATGTGCAATCAGTCATTTAAAATACTCATATTCAGTTGTATCCAGTTAGACTGAAAGCTAACTAGTTGGGAAATGACTGGGCGGATGATGAAGAGAACATATAAAAAAACATGCGGGGTAATCCAACATAAACTTTATCTTAATTGTATAAGGTTGGTTTTGACTAACTGTTCTCCCTCGGCCTTACGAATTTTCGATCAGGTCACGTGTCCTGACGCGAGTTTAACATTTTTTACCCATCCCAAAAAGTGCACAACGCCGCTAAAGAAGTTTTCAATTCAAAAACAATAAATTAGAATGCTTAGATTCAGCGTCTTTGCTAATAAATCTCACCCAAAAAATAGTCAGGACTTAATACGTAAGATTTCCCGACCTTTTTTCCTTCCAGAATAAAGGTAAAGACGCTTTCACGGATCTTGCTCCAGTAGGGATAGCCCATCCATCGCTGAGAAGCCTCAGTAAATTATACAAACCTAACACCCGAAAAAAGTCTCTTAATTTTGTGACACGCTCAATGAATCTGTCAGAGGCCAGATAAAGATTTAATAATTAGGTGTCTTTTTATTCAAAGAGATTTAAGATACGAGTAATAGTTGATAAGAATTCCTCATAGAAAAAAATAAACAGCGGCAGTCTAAAGGGGACCACCGATAGAAATGAAAACTAAGTTATCCATATCTGCTACGGGTTGTGCCCCGCACACGCCTACGTGGTGCTACGCCGTAGCGGATCGTCTACGAGTGCTACGAAGCGTTAGGTGACGGACACGCGTGAGTTCCATGATCTTTGTTTACATAAAACAAAGGTTCCGATGAATTGAGAACCTCCTCCTTTTGGAAGTCGTTTAAAAAGTGCTCAACGCGCCTCAATTCAAGCAAATAATATCCATAATCAACATTTATGTTTCCAGCACTTAGTTGGCTTGATTTTGTTTATATGTTGTCGTAAGCATAGCACTGATGTCAGCTGATCTGTAAAAATCTCTATTGTTGGACAAAGAAGATTTATGGATCATATTTTTGGTAAAAGAGAAACATATGCCTACTGAAGTAAAACTCTCGGTCCATCTCGGTCATTAGTCCGGTTTCCTGACCTAGCATGTCTCACAAATGGGAACTAGTACGTTTCCCTAGAGATAAGGGAGCACCGGATCCTCTTTATATGCTCAAGACGGTCACAATGATTGTGTTTCTATTTTCAAACAATGAGCTTCGAAAATATAATATCAGCCTTCAAGTGACAGATGATTTTACTCTAAAAGAAAACATAAACCGTCAAAAATCAAAGTGATTTTGCACGTCAAAAATAACTCAATTTTTACATTTCAGAATCTGCTCTTTGTCTAGCTAAAATATAGTTCACATTTGGCAAACAAACAACAAAAACCTCCGACTCCCTACAAATATGCATAAAACTGCGAGCATTCACTAGAAAACAACCATATGCACTTTGCATGTTCTTACAAAATTGCTGCACTATAGTTCGGATAACGACCCGTGACCGCCTTCTAAACACTTCACTACAGAATCCGGACCACCTTTTATATTTCGCTAATAGCGTGGCCGCCAACCTCGCAGCCACAATGTATGAAAGATGAGATTATTACGAAATATGTTGGCTAGGCACGGTGCCCTATTTAGCAGGGAATTTTTGACGGAATTTTAAAGTTTTTTTGGGTAGAATGTGTGATGTTAGGAAGAAGGTTTCGATACAAAAGAGGGCGTGGTTCTATTTCATCGACTTATGATCTATCTACTGTACAACGCGCTGGTGTCTGCAACTCCACGTCAAAGCGCGTATTTTGCGTATGGCCACCACGCGGGCCCAGTGCGGGTTGGTAGATGTCACATGTCATCGATTTTTTGGTTCTAGGACATGCCGATTTCCTCACGATGTTTTCTTTCACCGTTTTTGAGAGCAGGGGTGATGAAATAAATTACACAAAAAAACGCGCCTGCCTGGGTTCGAACACACGACTTCCTTTCGTAAGACGGGGCCGCCACCACTGGGCCACCGCTGCTCTCGACTTATGATGTAGTCATAACAGCTCGCTGGTAATCCCCGAAGGGTAGGCAGAGATGTATCTTGTAGTACGTACACCCACATTTTACCAGTTATATTTAAGTCCCCAGTACTAGGTGGCGAGCCTAGTAACATCAACCGGGCCCAAGTCTATACTCTGTGGCTGCAACTGAAACCCGAGGCTGTACCCTGTTTTTTTTTTTCGTCAACTGTATTCTCCCATTCTGAGCGGGGCAGGAGGGAGTGTCAGACTTTTACTGACTAAAACCCATCCATGTTCCTTCCTCGCCCTTTACGTTCCGGAGCCACGGTATCTCTTTCGAACAGTCTCGCAGCCCCGGGAGGCTCTACCCTGAGGACCGAAATAAGTGACAGTCGCTTTTAAAGGTTTATGTAGTAGGTAAAATAACTGAAGGGACTGAATCAATGTCAATCGGCTACATTTTTGATGAACCAAGTTCACTCACATAACACACTTCAAAGGTGTCTGACAGTGGCAGAGGTGAATCATAATACTAGCAAAACAATCACGCTTATAGTATGACGTAACTTAGCAGCTAAAGGTGTCCTAAACACCTTTGATGCCTGATATCTGCCGTAGCCACCACAACCGACTTTTAATATCTGTCTTTTATGTTTATTCTATTATGTCCTTCTACAGATAAAGTTTCAGCATTTATCGTAGTTCGTCGTAGTTCTTGCGGTCACGGGATCTCCCTTTATGACTTTTCTATCGCCGTTATCGCTGACATAATGTCACTCTGTGTAAGCGCTCTGGCATCATATCAATATTAAAAGAGATGTATTTATCAATCTCGAGAAATTTTAATATATCGCAGTTAAAAATAATATGCATTTTATTTCTAACTGAATAAAGCTCACAAAGCTTGATTTATAATGTGACAAAAAACAAAGACCTTATCACCTAAAAGTCCTCTAGTTAGATTAAATAGCTATATCAGTAATGCAGCACGCGTTTGTCGCACTATTCAAATAAAATTAGATCTGGGCCTGAATATGAATGGCAGAAAAACTTAAAGATCGTTATTGAAAAGGGGTCCCCAGTCCCTATACTGGAATTCTTTTCACAGGCTTTTTTATATTATCAATTTTGTTTGAAAATAGACGCTCCGAGACCTTTACACGAATGCTCGACGTATACGTTACGTAACTCATATTCGAGCGATTTTTGAATCGAAAATACTATTACTTTTATCAAAAATTTAACGAGTAGTACAAAAAAATACAGTGGAGTCAACGGGAACAATTTTTAATTATTTTAATTCATTCCCACCGGCCCCACTAGACGGGACACGGAGGTGGGGTCAACGGGAATCTACCCAACTATGGTACATTATTTTGGTATTTATTAAAAAAAAAGCATAACAGTCGCTCACAGCGCGCTAAACGATTAGTTTTCAATTTTAAAAGTTAAATAGTACTTTACATACGCTCCGCGGATTGCTGCTAGTCCCACCGCAGCAAGGCCCAAATGTTTTCTTAAATAAAGGTCTTTATTATGTGTAGCTGTTGTAATCCGATATTGAGCCTCCTTTCAGGATTTATGACACTGAAACAACATTCACCCTTCACTAACGCTGTGTACATATTTCTTTGTGACTGAAATTATGTTCTTTTTTATAGGAGATAAATAATAAGGGCCTGAAAACATGGCCTGGGATTTTTTTATTAGAATATAAAAAGAGACGCTAGCTCTGAAAAATAGGTTTAAAGTTTGAATAGCATTAGACCTTGTAAATCTGATTAAGAGATTGTAAAAGATAATACACAAAAGTATACTTTGAATTAAAAAAAAGAGCTAATTACATTAATTCTGATTTTACAAAGTTGTATAATGAATTTTTCATCTTTTTCAAGAAACAACTCACTAACAGCGATGAGGCAAAAAAAATGAACAAACACCCATAATTATGCATACAACAAAACCTTTCAGAAAACCTAAAACCCTTTGAAAATAAATGTTTCAGAAAACCTTTGTTTATGAAATGTCTATTCCTAACCAAACAAGAAAAGGCGCTTATGGAAACAATTCGAAGTAGTTTTCAATATTTCATTGATTTCGATTGTTTCAATAACTTACGTCTGTCAGAAAGGCGATATAGTTGGTGCTGTTGCCAAATGGACAAAACAAAATTCGGGTTTCAGGTAATATTTGTTTTTCTTTGCAATATGTTTCAACATACTATACGTTTTTATTGAACACTACGACTAGCAACGTCTAGAATATCAGCATAAGTAATATATTTATTTATTGATTTATTTATTTATTTATTAAAAGGAGAACCAACAGCTAAAATAAATGAGTAACAATTGAATAAGCGACACAGAGCCAATTACAGGTTCCCACGAGTAGACACAGAGATGATAGTAGAAAACTTAGATCACTAAATAGCAAGCACGATAATAATACAAATTAAGATAATTAAAAATAAGCAATAAGCACTAAATACACTCAGACACTAGGTTAGGCATTGTTGACATGGGGAAAAAATAATATAAAAAAACACTACTATTTAAGCACTACGCGCTTTTTTAAAAAAGTTTGCATTTAACCGAGTGCGTACAGAAGAGGCTTTGACGCAAAATGGGTCAAAAGAGAACTCCTTACAAAGAATATTAAAGTCCTTGCTCGCTCGCACCAAGTATGAGTTTTGCCTATAGTTGGATGAGGAAAAGGGAATGGAGATAGGTGGATTAAATCTGACTGACCTCTGAGGGACATTGAAATGTAATTTATGCAGGAGATCAGGACAGTCAACATCGTTATTTATAATTTTTAAGAGAAAAGTGCAATCTGCAAGTCGGCGGCGATCTAAGAGTGGCTGTAAATGGAATTTTTTACAGAGATTTAAGTAATTATCAGAATGATATGTTACACGTAGCCGAAAACAAAGAAAACGAATAAATCTTTTTTGAATACTCTCTATACGATTTATGTATTTGCCATAACACGGGTTCCATATTTGTGACGCATATTCAAGGTGACTTCTGACAAAAGAGCAATAGAGGATCTTAAGAGTTTTGGCCTTCTTGAAACATCCAGAGAGTCTCATGATAAAGCCCAGTGATTTCGAAGCTTTAGCTACTATTTGCTCAATGTGAACGTTAAATAAAAGTTTTGAATCGTGAAAAACACCTAGGTCGCGAACACCGTCACATCTCTGTAATAACTGCCCTTTAAGTATATATGTTGTAGGGAGAGGGACGCGTTTCCTGCTAAATGAGATTACTGAACATTTAGCAGGGTTCAAGTCAAGCTTATTAGTTAGACAATACTCATCCAATCGCGACAGGTCACGCTGGAGAGCATCCATGTCATCCTCCGACGATATTGCCGAGAAAATCTTCATATCATCAGCGAAACATAGTAATTTTGAATTGAGGAAACATGAGTCGATGTCTCCCACATAAATAATAAAAAGTAATGGACCCAATAAGGAACCCTGGGGAACGCCACTAGGAGCTGAAACCCAGCTCGACATGTAGTTACTGATAACGACAGCTTGAGATCTATTTTCAAGGTATGAGGTAAACCAACGTAGTAGATCACCTCTGATACCATTATTAAAGAGCTTGGTTTTGAGAATGTTGTGGTCGATTCTATCGAAAGCCTTACTGTAATCCGTGTAAATCACGTCGACTTGAGCCCCATTATCCATTCGGTCCGTTAAAAAGTCATTGAGCAAAGCCAAGTTTGATACAGTTGAACGACCCTTAAGAAAACCGTGCTGAGAAGGGCTAAAAGATTGACACAGTGCTGCATAAACTTGGTCATAGATGACCCTCTCAAATATTTTAGCTAATATGCAAAGTTTGGAAATAGGTCTGTAATTGACTATTTCATTTTTGTGCCCCTTTTTATGTACCGGAGTTATAAAAGCAGACTTCCAGATTTGGGGAACAGAATTTGAAGAGAGCGATTTTTTGAATAAAAGAGACACTGGCAAGGCGATGGTTTTAGCACATCCAATCAGCAATTTAGGTGATAAGTGGTCCGGACCAGCAGATTTAAACGGATCAATTTGACTAATTAACTTAACTATAACATTTAGGTCAATCTCAATTGAGTGAATATCCGAGGGTATTATAGAATTTATAGCAGTTAGGGGTGGACAAAAATTAGGAGACACATCAATGGTAGGGTCTAGAAAAGTAGAATAAAAGTGGGAAGAGAATGCATTACAAATAGACTCAGGAGAGGAAACCGACACGTCACCATATTTAAGGAAACTGGGTATAGCATTGGACTTGGACCGCTGCTTCACAAAGCTCCAGAAGCGTTTAGGGTTCTTTTCGATTGAGGCTTCAGTTTCACCTAAATAGTTGGCGTAGCAAACTGCTTCAAGTTTATTGACCCGCTCACGTAAATGCTTAAAGGTTGCCTCGTCAGAAAGTCTGCCATACGTTTTAAATTTGCGGAGATATTTAGACTTATCTTTAATCAACCGTTTAAGTGCCGGGCTGTACCAAATAGGGTATGAGCTGTAAGAAACTGACTTAGCGGGAACAAACTTATTTTGTAGATCCGCCATAGTAGCATAAAAGTAGTTTACGGCGTCATTGAGCGACATATCCAAAAATACGTTCGTCCAGTCAATAGCTGCTATCTCCCTGTTAATTGCCGCAAAGTCAGCCTTACCATAAAGGTACCTAGTAAAGGGAGCGGGAGTTAAGTAGGTGTACTCAGCAAAGTTCACGTCGATACAGAGTGCCGGATGATACTTATCGATAGGTGATAAAGGTACCAAGCATTTACACACCGACACCGTTTCATTACATAAAACTAAATCAAGAATTTTACCAAATTCATTTAACACTCCATTATATTGATTCAACCCTAAAACACGCAATTCATCCGTAAGTATGTACTCGTCATAACTAGAAATATTCACAGGTAATAATGTGTTGTTATTTAATTGCCACGAAATTCCACTCAAGTTAAAATCGCCAACAACTAAGAAATTATCAGTTGGATTGTTTAACACTGTGCTACTTAAATATAATAAAGCATTTCGAGTATTAATCCCCTGCTGCTATTAAGGGGCCGGCGGAGCATGCGTAGTTTATACAAACGTAATACCAAAATAATTTGGAAAATCAAACATATTCTTAAGGTAGTGCGTATTTATTACAGAATATCTATATTCCCAAATACATATTTTGAATGGACACTGATTCAAATAAGAGTTATGGGAAAAATAAGTTTTCTATAGAAATTTTAAATTCCTCATATCTCGTCTGTACATCATTGTCATTTCAAAATATATATTTGGGAACATAGATATTCTATAATCCAATCGAAATAAATACACACTACGTTATGAAAATGTTTGATTCACAAATTATTTTGGTATTAAGTTTGTATGAACTACGCATGCTCCGCAGGCCCCTTAATACACTACTACGTACTACTTGTGCATTACTAGGTGAACTAGTACTACTACATTAATATAGTCCGCGCCACGAAAAGATATAATTTCTGTAAACAAAGAATTTCTACCAAGATACGTAGCAACAATTCAATCAACACCAAATACTCCCAAATTCAATCAACCCAAATTATCATACGTGTAATACGAAACTTACAAGCAATTTCAGTTGGTCGGGTTATATTTTGGCGATATAATTTTTTTCAATTTTATTTTTTCATCAACCCATACAAGTGGGGTATGTATGGATAGGTCTTCAAAAATGATATTGAGGTTTCTATTATATTTTTTTTTACTGAATAGTCTGCGCAAGAGACACTTCCAAAGTGCTAAAAAGTGTGTGCCTCCCTGTTACTTCTAAAATAAGAGATTGATAAAACAAAAAAAAATATATGATGTACATTAATTACCATGTAAACTTCCACCGAAAAATGGTTTGAACAAGGTTTGTAAGTAGTTTTTTTAATCTATTCTTTTTTTCATACATAAAATGGTAAACTGACTGACTGACTGACTGACTGACTGGGTGATATATCAACGCACAGCCCAAACCGCTGGGTCTACAGATTCCAAATTTGGCACGAAAGTTCCTTATGTGGTCTAGGGGTGCACTAAGAAAGGGTTTTTCAAAATGCATCCTCTAAGGGGGTGAAACGGGCTCCCAAAGTTTGTATGGAGAAACAAGATTAGTTAGACTATTTTATTCGAAACTTCACAAGAGTACTCCTATTGATAAATGAGAAGAAACGGGTTTCAGTTTTTTTCAAAATTCAACCCCTAAGAGGGGTAAATGGGGTGACAAAGTGTAAAAATCAACGCACAGCCCAAACCACTGGATCTACAGATTTCAAATTCGGCAAGTAGGTTCCTTATGTGGTCTAAAAGTGCACTAAGAAAACATTTTTCAAAATTCACCCTCTAAGGGGGTGAAACGGGCCTCCAAAGTTTGTATGGGGAAACAAGATAAGTTAGACTATTTCATTCGAAACTTTACAAAAGTACTCCTATTGATAAATGAGTAGAAACGGGTTTCAGGTTTTTTCAAAATTCAACCCCTAAGAGGGGTAAAACGGGCCTCCAAAGTTTGAATGGGGAAACAAGATAAGTTAGACTATTTCATTCGAAACTTCACAAGAGTACTCTTATTGATAAATGAGTAGAAACGGGTTTCAGGTTTTTCAAAATTCAACCCCTAAGAGGGGTAAATGGGGTGACAAAGTGTAAAAATCAACGCACAGCCCAAACCACTGGATCTACAGATTTCAAATTCGGCAAGTAGGTTCCTTATGTGGTCTAAAAGTGCACTAAGAAAACATTTTTCAAAATTCACCCTCTAAGGGGGTGAAACGGGCCTCCAAAGTTTGTATGGGGAAACAAGATAAGTTAGACTATTTCATTCGAAACTTTACAAAAGTACTCCTATTGATAAATGAGTAGAAACGGGTTTCAGGTTTTTTCAAAATTCAACCCCTAAGAGGGGTAAAACGGGCCTCCAAAGTTTGAATGGGGAAACAAGATAAGTTAGACTATTTCATTCGAAACTTCACAAGAGTACTCTTATTGATAAATGAGTAGAAACGGGTTTCAGGTTTTTCAAAATTCAACCCCTAAGAGGGGTAAATGGGGTGACAAAGTGTAAAAATCAACGCACAGCCCAAACCACTGGATCTACAGATTTCAAATTCGGCAAGTAGGTTCCTTATGTGGTCTAAAAGTGCACTAAGAAAACATTTTTCAAAATTCACCCTCTAAGGGGGTGAAACGGGCCTCCAAAGTTTGTATGGGGAAACAAGATAAGTTAGACTATTTCATTCGAAACTTTACAAAAGTACTCCTATTGATAAATGAGTAGAAACGGGTTTCAGGTTTTTTCAAAATTCAACCCCTAAGAGGGGTAAAACGGGCCTCCAAAGTTTGAATGGGGAAACAAGATAAGTTAGACTATTTCATTCGAAACTTCACAAGAGTACTCTTATTGATAAATGAGTAGAAACGGATTTCAGGTTTTTCAAAATTCAACCCCTAAGAGGGGTAAATGGGGTGACAAAGTGTAAAAATCAACGCACAGCCCAAACCGCTGGATCTACAGATTTCAAATTCGGCAAGTAGGTTCCTTATGTGGTCTACAAGTGCACTAAGAAAACATTTTTCAAAATTCACCCTCTAAGGGGGTGAAACGGGCCTCCAAAGTTTGTATGGGGAAACAAGATAAGTTAGACTATTTCATTCGAAACTTCACAAAAGTACTCCTATTGATAAATGAGTAGAAACGGGTTTCAGGTTTTTTCAAAATTCAACCCCTAAGAGGGGTGAAACGGGCCTCCAAAGGTTGAATGGGAAACAAGATAAGTTAGACTATTTCATTCGAAACTTCACAAGAGTACTCTTATTGATAAATGAGTAGAAACGGGTTTCAGGTTTTTCAAAATTCAACCCCTAAGAGGGGTAAATGGGGTGACAAAGTCTAAAAATCAACGCACAGCCCAAACTGCTGGGTCTACTGATTCCAAATTTGGCAAGTAGGTTCCTTATGTAGCCTGCCAGGGGTGCACTAAGAAAGAATTTTTCAAAATTTACCCTCCAAGGGGTGAAACGGGCCTCAAATGTTTCTAAGGGGAAACAAGATTGGTAAGACTATTTCATTCAAAACCTCACAATCGAAATGAAAATCGAAATGGCGTTGAAGTAAATTTTTCGTCATGTGTGTCATTTTCATGTTTTTTGGGGTCGCTGATATCGAAAATGAGGTCAAAATGAAAATCCAAGAAGGCACCTAGGATTTTTTTTCGTTTTTCCTTCATGGGTGTCGTTTTCATGGTTTTCTTTCTTTAATTTTTGTTTGTCCTCGTAGCTACGTATCGTTATGTAATTTACCAGCCATAGTAATTCCATCCTAGACAATAATTTAAGATTTTACACAATACTTCTGAAAAGTTCCTCTGTTCTGCTTTGAAACCAACTAATTTATGAGCAACCCAGATATGTATATCTTTAAAAGTCTGCTGGATCTTGAATTTTACTTACTCTTTGTTTTAAGCGCGATGAAATTCTTTCATTTTTTAATTAAAATTACCCCGAATTCAACGCAAGCAAAGCCGCAGACAAAGCTATCTAATACATAAAAATACCTCGTGTCACATTGTTTGTTATCGAAGTCCTCCGAAACGACTTCATCGATTTTTTTTTTGTTTATATTTATGTGGTAGGTCAGAGAACAAGTCGAAGGCTACTTTTATTACCCCTATGTGACAAGGGTGGTTTACGCGGACGAAGTCGCGGGCAACAGCTAGTATATCATAAATCTTAAACCGCAATTTACCTTGCATTCAATCAACTCGACTTTTATATTATGTTACTTCCTGCTACGGAACCCTTCATGGGCGAGTCCGACTCGCACTTGGCCGCTGTTTTTATTTGATCCAAAGGTCGCGAACCCGAATGTGTGTTTACAAAATAGCTTCTCATGGCGGGGACTATACATTACTAGGAGAACTAGTAAGTACACCTCTGCCTAACGTTTCGGGGATTACAAGCGTTATGTTATGTTATGTTATGAAGGAACGTTAATTCAATCGAATTATATTCAAGTAAATAAGTTGAGTTTTAGTATATCCGTTCTCTGTTTTGTTCTAAATGTCGCATATCAAATGAAAGAAAAGGAACTTTTCGATGGTATACCCCTACATATATAATAGTAAATCCACTTCCACATACCAAGGTATATAATAGTAAATCCACTTCCACATACCAAAGGTGAGTGTATCTCACCCCTTTGGAAATTACAGGCATGATGAAATAACGTAAATTATGTGCTGAATTTACGAACTTGTCAGTATAGTATTGCAGCAGTGTAGTATTGTCGTAGTATTTTGATATATGGACCTGGAAAGTACATATTCTAACTTTGAAAATATTCATGAATAACTCTGAACTGTTTGCTTCGTACGCAACGGGGATCTTGGCACGAAATCATGCATTCAATATGACCTTTGTTTTGTCCAAGTTCATAACGGATGCATCTTGTTTCATATTGGGTGAAACAAGATGCATACAGAGTATTTTGTACTGTTTCTTTTGTTTTATATTATCTTACCTGCTTTCACTGCCTCGTTAGACGAGTGGTCGCAAGGGCTACCTGGGCCCCGATTCTGCCATTGCAATAGTGTCACGATAGTCTTTCATTGATCTCATAATTGTTCATTTTGACAAGTTTGGTGATCTCCTAACATCATGGCGTCATTATGACTTTCCCATGAACAATCACGAACACTGCATTGAAAGAAATAGCTTATAATAGTAGTCTCGTACATAATGGCAATGGAGATCCCATTGTCATTCATTAACAATTATGAATCAATGAAAGACCACTGTGATACTATTGTAATAGCAGAATTGAGGCCCTGCTAAGCATGAGGTCCTGGGATTGATTCCCGGGTTGGGCAAAGTTTTATTGGGGTTTTTCCATCAGGAACTACTCAGTAGAAGCCACGGATTTTGGATTTGTGCCCAGTTTATGGTAGTACGCTTGCTCTCTAGTATATGGGTCAGTTAGGTTTAAACATAACTGACAAAATTTGGGTGTACCATAGTACAACTCTGGTGTTGATTCTGTTGTGTACAAACTGAACTTAATTTAGGCTATTGCTATTTTTTTCTCTCTAATAAAACGAGAAAGAGACAAGCGTAATTTAGAGCTGTATAATTTAATTGGAACTAATATTTCCATACTCTGTACTGTCGATTAAAAACACGGTGAAGCGCAAGGCATAAACTAGTTTGACATCTCTAACTTCATAGCTATAGCCGTCCTTTTCTCGCACTGCCTTTTGGTAAAAGATAGCAATAGCCTAAATTAAGTTTAGTTTGTGCACAACAGAATCGACAACTCTGTCTAACCCTTCAGATATTACAAGCCCGATGTTATGTTATCTTACCTGCTTTACTTGGTAAATGATGTTTCATCTTACGTTATGTTAGTACCCATAAAACCCGTGAATACAATGAATAATTAGGGTAGACGACAAAAAAGAATCTAACTAGTCTGTCAGTTAGATTATCAAAAAAAAATTACCCGTATTTTTGATTTTGATACGTAAATCAAATTGACGAAGATACGACGCTTTTAAAACTCTCAATACGTCACGCCTAGGTATAATTTTTAAAGCGTACTGACGCGGACGTCATGGGCCCCCCCACTTCCGAGTGCGATGCGTTTTATCTTTGTCTATATTCATTGACTAGCGGACGTCCCGCGGTTTCACCCGCATAGTTCCCGTTCCCGTGGGAGTACGGGGATAAAATATATCCTATGTTACTCGTGGATAATGTAGCTTTCGAATGGTGAAAGAATTTTTAAAAACGGTCCAGTAGTTTTTAAGCCTATTCATTACAACCAAACAAACAAACAAACAAAGTTTTCCTCTTTATAATATTAGTGTAGATTTACAAAAACAAAAAATACGCGTCTATTATTTTCCAATGCTCTAACTGACGAACTAAATAGATTTGTATTTTTTTTTATACTGTCGTCAAGCCTATTATCCTTATTTGCACATCAATTTCATACACAAGCACAATAAGACTTACCAAACATACGAGTATGTATTACGTTTGACCTTGTCCATGCAAATTATAATGACGACATTGGCAATCCATTGATTGCCCAAACTGTAGGTAATATCCGATATTTTTCATCCAAGTACCCATTAAATTCTCCAGTTACCACGGTTAGGCATTACGTGATCGGAATCAACGATGATCACTCTTTTTCCAATAAACTTGTGAACATACTGTGTTCCAATACCGACGCTGTGAAGGGAATCTTGAAAAAGGTTAAATAATAACGAACGCATGGGACATTTTTCCACAAATATACCAGTGTCCGTAGATGAGTTATCATCCACGGACAGAAAGAAACAATGACAATGACAAGGTTGTCATTTTTTTACTTTTCAAAGATGTTCATAATAGATACTTCAAAAGATGCGAAATTGCACAAATCGCACATGTCAGTACACCATTAACGACATTGACATATCGAACATTGGGTATCGTGTGTTCCTGTTGACAATTAATATTGACATCAACTAGGCAGTCGTTTTTTAAATACTGGCATTCAGTAGTTTTCAATTCGATTAAAAGCCGTACGTAGTCGGCACCTTATTAATTTAATTTAATTTTAAGTTTTTCTACACAATGTTTTTTGTTAAGAAATAAATGACTTATGACTACATTAACTTCCTCCGACACTCCTCTCACTCTGAGCGGAGTGAGAGGGAGTGTCAGACTTTTACTGACTAAAACCCATCCATGTTCTTTCCTGGCCCTTTATGTTAACAACTTACTGATTGAACTAACTACACCGAATCCGTATTTTGACAGTTCAAAGAATAAAAACTTTTTTGCAAAAAATAAAACCGACTTCACACAAAAAAGTGAAAAATAACTTTAGCTTCTGAAGTCGGTGACCTTTGTTTGATTGATTTAATTTTTTTGTCACCGACTTCAGAAGCTAAAGTTATTTTTCACTTTTTTGTGTGAAGTCGGTTTTATTTTTTGCAAAAAAGTTTTTATTTTTCACTTTTTAGTGGTTCACAATATGTGCATACCCTTTCACAGCGTACCAGCGTGATTTTTTGTTATGAACTGGTGTAAACAATAGACAGACATGAGATTTCAGCAATCCCAGTAAGAGACACACATTTGCTACATTTAATGAGGAGTTCCGTTGCCTTTCTCCGAAGTTCTTCATCAGATCTTTACCAAATTTAAATGGGATCACTCCGAGAAACTACTCTTTCAAAAACTACCCAAATCGCTTCTGGTGTGCCTATAAAATTTGAAGAGTTCTCTCTATTTCTCCAGGATCCCATTATCAGGATCCTGACTTGATGATTATGGGACCTTCTGGGAAGTATACCCTTTCAAACAATTAAAAAACAAATTCAGTCCAGTCATCTTCGAGTAATCGGGGAACATTGAATTGAGAACCTCCTCCTTTTTGAAGTCGGTTAATAACGACCTTTAAAAGATTTGGCCGAGAATCGGTAATTTGCTTCTAAGAATTGAAGAGTTCCGTTCCTTTGTCATGGATCCCATAATCAGAACTTAACCAAATTCTCATCAAACTACCCTTGAAGTGCCCTTGCCAATAAAATAAAAAAAAAACTTATCCCCAATAAATGGAACTTAATACACCTAACTGTCGAAATCTGGGAATATTGTACAAATGTACACATCTGCGTACCCCCTCAGAGCATACAGGCGTGATGTTACGTCATGATGTTGTATAAACAATAAACATTCAAGCGATTGCAGCAGTTACTGCAGATTTGCCGTGTATATTTGAAGAGTTCCATTGTATATCTCCGAAGATCCGGAACAGATCTTCAGCAAATTAAAATATAACCACACGGGAAGCACCAGCTTTCAAATAAAAAAAAAAATTATCAAAATCGGTTCACCCAGTCGAAAGTACTGAGGTAACAAACACTGTCGAAATCTGGGTGTATTGTACACATCTGCGTACCCCCTCAGAGCATACAGGCGTGATATTACGTCATGATGTTGTATAAACAATAAACCTACAAGCGATAATAGTAATCACTGCAGATTTGCCGTACATTTTTGAAGAGTTCCATTGTATATCTCCGAAGACCAGCATCAGATCTTCAGCAAATTAAAATGGGACCACATGGGAAGCACCAGCTTTCAAATAAAAAAAGAATCATCAAAATCGGTTCACGCAGTCGAAAGTTATGAGGTAACAAACACAAAAAAAAAAAAAAAAAAAAAAAAAAAACGTACAGACGAATTGATAACCTCCTCTTTTTGGAAGTCGGTTGAAAATGAGACATAAAGTGTAAACTCTATTGACAAGTACGGAAAATTAAATTCAGAAGCAATTTTTCCCCAAGAGATTCGAATTAAATTTTTCTTAACTTTATCTTTGAGACCAAAGAGAACCGTTTCCTTACAGCTTATTGTAAATTAACAAAGATATTTTTTTCTTCTGTTCATTATTACTTTGGTCTACTTAATGCCAGAACCTCTAAACATTAAATAAGTTTCTTTAAGATGGAAGCACAATGGTAGCCCGCGAAATTCAAATTTTCTCATGTTTTTTAGCAGTTTGTCACTCTGGGACTTTTTCATGAAATACTCAGTGTGATTAATAGAACTTGAAAGGCCTATCACAATTTTTTTTTGTATTTTGGCGTTTTGACCTAAACCTAAACCATAATCACACCAAAACTGAGAATTTAGATGTGTGATTATGGTTTAGTTATGGCCACAAAATTAAATAAAATATTTGCCCGAAAAGTTTGACTAATTCTCTATGGAGTGCTCAAAATAAATATCACAATTTTCATTGAATGGGAGTGTTAGACTCTAAAAACACTGAAATACAAGAAAAAAAAATGTGATACCGCTCTTCAAGGGGTTCTATTAATAGCCATAATTATCTTCCCCTTATCCCAATTTATTTGGGGTCGGCACAGCATGCCTTCTTCTTCCATACTCCTCTATTTTTCGTCATCTCATCAGACACTTCTTTTCTTACCATATCCTTCTTAACACAGTCCATCCATCGTTTCTTTGCTCTTCCTCTACTCTTGAATACCCATCCACATTCATACTCAAAACTTTGTTCACTACATTTTCCTCATTCCTCCGCATCACATGCCCATACCACGACAACCGATTACCACACAACTTTTCAGTCACCGGCGCCACTTTCAGACTTCCTCTAATATACTCATTCCTTACTTTATCCATTCGCGTAACACCACACATCCCCCTTAGCATTCTATTAGGTTCTATTAATAGTCTGTGGCATAATATAATTATTTTTTTATTATTACCAATAACTTTGGAAAGCCAAATTTATTACGTCGGCAAATCATAATTTAATCAACATACGAGTACAAACTGACACTGACCTGCTAATTGCAAAAAAGCAAAGACAATTTTAATTTCACTTAGTCGCTTTCCCCATTAAGGCATATTTTCGACTCGTTACAATGAACTAACGCTGTTATGCAATGATGATCTATTTCAAAATCATTTCACTTTTTAACCGA
This sequence comes from Xestia ashworthii, assembly GCA_950022955.1. Classification (NCBI taxonomy): domain Eukaryota; kingdom Metazoa; phylum Arthropoda; class Insecta; order Lepidoptera; family Noctuidae; genus Xestia; species Xestia ashworthii. Next base: position 20,085,770 of record OX465555.1, read on the forward strand.
CTTCCAAAAAGGAGGAGGTTCTCTATTCGACTGTATGTATTTTTTTTTTTTTTTTTTTTTTTATGTATGTTACCCGATTACTCGAAGACGCCTAAACCGATTTGAAAAATTCTTTTTTTGTTTGAAAGGGTATACTTCCAAGTTGGTCCCATAGTCGCCAAGTCGGGATCTGATGATGGAATCTTGGCGAAATCGAGGGAACTCTTCAAATTTTATAGGATAACGTACAGCAATTTTTATATTTTCTACAACAAGTGAAGCATTTGCGTTTGATAAGAACCATTCTACCATCAGATCCGATGATGAAGCCAAGAGTCACGGAACTCCATAATGAGACAATGTATCCTAGTCGTGTTTGGGCTTGTTGTAATTGTAACGGTATGCACTTTCCATGTGAACCACTAAAAAGTGAAAAATAAAAACTTTTTTGCAAAAAATAAAACCGACTTCAAAAAGAAAAAGTGAAAAATAACTTTAGCTTCTGAAGTCGGTGACAAAAAAATTAAATCAATCATACAAACGTCACCGACTTCAGAAGCTAAAGTTATTTTTCACTTTTTCTTTTTGAAGTCGGTTTTATTTTTTGCAAAAAAGTTTTTTTGTCAAAAGGTTAAAGCAGGAACTATGAAGTTAAATCCTATGACATTTATCCATGACTATTTTACATTTCCAGTTCACCTATATAGAAAATGAAAAGAAAAAGGTTTTCTATAAACTCTTAATGGCCTTTTAAAAATCGCAATTCATTTGCCAGCTTTGTGTACACAGCCCAAGAAACCTTTAGACCCTAAATTTAGCTCGCCCTTGGAACTTTTAGAACCAAATTACGTCACAACATTGAAATAAAACTAAGCATTTTCATTTTCACTCGAATATACTGGCACGTTGTGGATTAAAGTGCAAATATATTCACATTTCTATGACATATTTGCTTCTAAAGCCAGCTTTGGAATTGGTTTCTGTCAAAAGATTTGGATGAAAGAAAATAAATCTGTATTCGTTTGTTTTCTTGTTATTGTTGAAAGTGAATTCATAGACTTTATTAACACTTTACCCATGAGTAGGCCTAGATTCTTCAATATAATTGGTTTCTATCGAATATAAGGCTAGCTCATAAGCCTGCCGTGGTTGCAGGTCTGTTCGAAACATATATCGCGGCCCTGGAACTTAAAGGACCAAGAACAAACATGGATAGGATTTAGTTAGTAAAAGTCTGTAATTTCCTTAAATAACTTGTTTTCCAATCTTATTATAGGTAGTGTTCTTCTCAAAGTCACCTAGTGTTCTTCAACATACAACCTAGATATTACACAAATAATATGTAAAGTTTTCGCGCTTTCATCAACTTCAAGTAATTTATCTTTTGTTGAAATTTTAATAAAACTCTTTATTACTTCGTCATGAGCTTCATATTTGAGAACGACTTTATGACAGTCTGTTTCTGTAAACTTAATACTCGTTTTCACTAACGGCAGATAATTATCATTATAAATGCTTAAATAAAAGCAAGCTGTTGGAATTTCAACTTACGACGCTGAGCTGAAGGTTGAAAATCACATCGTCTAATGTTAGCACCGGGCATAACAATGGTAAAGTAATAAGACTCGTTCGTTTCACACTTTTATTTGACTTTACGCAGGTAGAATTTTAACAAGTACAAGATATTGGTGATGTCTCTTTAGTTTTCCGAATACTTAGTAGTACTTGCTACAAACACGCGATCTTCAAGGCACTTGTTTTGTCTCATCATCATCATTTCAGCCGAAAGACGTCCACTGCTGGACATAGGTCTCCCCTAATTCCCGCAGCCATGCTTAAGTTTTGTCTAATATGTCTTAAATAACAGGGGTCTAACTTACTATCGATGTTTCAATTAAGTAAATATTTATCAATGCACAGCAGGAAGGAAGTTTGATTTTGCCCTAAGGTAAACCTTTTTTAAACTAATGTCTACTTCTTAAAATAATTCCATACTTATAAGCTCTTGCAGAAAGATGATGATGATATAACTTTCCCATTCTACTTGGAGTCGGCGCAACACGTCTTTTTCTTCCATTCTCCTTTGTCTGACGTCACGGCATCATTAACTCCTTTCTCTTTCAGTCCCCACACAAACCATCCATCTTTTGTTTCCATAAAAGTTACAATAACATCTAAATCAGTATAAATAATTATGTCTCCATTCTGAGATCTCTACATGAATATAATATTTTCCCGTTAAGTTAGGTCAAACTTAAACTTATTCAAAAGCTGCCTTTCTCCCCTTAGACATTCAAAAATCCTAGGCTTACAAACTTCAGGTCCGTTAGCTTGAACACCTATTACTGAATATTTGGTCTTGAGTAATATGTAGTGACAAGGGTTGAGAAAGGTATGCCTTCTAGTTCACTCATGTGTAAAATATGAGTCAAACACGATTAACTGTAAGGATTTATAGAGAAAAGTGTTTTGGGTAGACGCCGTGAAATGTAAAATTTTATGCATGTCAGAATAAGGTAAAGAAATCTAAAATCAATAACCGACACAATCGGTATCATAATTTTTGTCGAAGGGAAATCTCGTGAAATTGTTAGGGACTACCCCAACCCTAAAATGGAATATGTAGAAAAATTTCTCAGTAAATGTATGCGCCTATGTCACAAACAAGGGTGCCTCCCTTGTTGCCATGTACAACAACATGCAACACATAAAGTAAAAAAAAAAACTATTTTCAGGCTGTAATGAAACATTTTGTTCAGTTTAAATGCATGGTTCGAATTGATCGTTATCTATGGAGAAAACCGGCAAGAATCACAACGGTTTCTTCATTTTTTAGTCTTTTACAAATTTGTCATAAAGTAGTGTTAATACTTTAGTATTCTACTATTCAGAGCATCTATCAGCACATTGGTACCGGAAAACATGATTTTTCATCAAAAAAAAAAATATATTTTCAAACAACAATTTTTGCGATGAGTAACTTAGGTAAATTTAGTTTTGTTGTCGTCTTCGTGAAGAGTCCGTTAACACTCTATATTTATGGCTATTCAAGTTCTACACATTCAAATTCATGAAAATCCGAAACATAAAACATCTTTGCAATCCCTTTTTACCAACCTTACAGCTATCGACAAACACCGCATTTGAGTACAAAGTTGCCGTTTATAAATCAGCGCAGTATGTAACCGCCAGAAGTTGCCGCCTGCTTCTGACAAGACAGGCTCCTTCAACTTTTGAACTGGGGATTTGTCTTTTGAAAACCCACCGTTTCGCTTGGTTTGTGTGTTTTTTTGCATCTGTACGGTTGAATTTGTTTCCGGTTACTGGTTATGAGTTGTTTATTGGTTACTCAAGTTTTTGATGTTTTTTTTTTACTGACGGTGTGAGTATTTCGTGTTTACAACTGACAGTTTATTAGGCATGCTGCTGATGGGCCCGCAAGGGCCGAAGCCTGCTGGGGCTGCGGGACTGTTTGAAAGAGATACCGCGGCCCCGGACCGTAAAGGGCGAGGAAGGAACATGGATGGGTTTTAGTCAGTAAAAGTCTGACACTCCCTCCCACTCCGCCCAGAGTGGGAGAAGTCTTTTGATGATGTCCCATCCGAAAATAAAAAAGGCATGCTGCTGATGCCTGAAGTCGATAACTTTGTACAAAAATATAATTGCTTATTACCTTTTAGTCACGCACATGAAGGTAAACCACCCAAATAATATATACTGATAGTGTTAGCCTGCATAATCCCACAGCTGGACAAAAACGCTCCATGACTTCCAGTTGTATCTTCTATCCAAGGCTAATTTTGACTACTGGTAGCTGATCTCATCCAGATCATCCCGCCTTCTTTTTCGAGGTCTGCTGCCTTCTGGCTTTGTCAGGGCTCAAGAAAGTGATCCAAATATGAGAGTGTCAATTGCAGCCCTCAAAAAATTAAGGTTTTATGAAAATTTGGCAATAACACTTAACTAAGTCTTAATCAAAGAAGCCCAAAAATTTCTTATTTTCACGTTTTTCCAATCATGAAACAAAACTCCATCGAAACCCATTTGAGCGTCTACTTCTAATCTGATTGAAAGCCTAAACAAAAATTTGATCTCGTTCAAACAAACGACCGGTAAAATTTGAGTACAATCAACGATAAATTGTTTATTGCTTATAAAAGCCCAAATAATATTCAATTTCTGAGTTGTTCTACGGAACTAAGAAGTCTGATATTAAATTGAATCTACATCGAATCGTCTTCAGAAATGAGTTCTCAGTCGGTCTTCGAGATGTAATATTAAAAGAAAGTAAAACGAGACTTATATTAAATTAAATTCTGGACATCTGTCGTACACTTGGGCGTAATACGAATAAAGATTCAGCATTAATGAATATTTGAATTAATAATTCCTTATTGGAATTAATTTGTAATTAATGATATTAGAAATGTTTCTTATGGAGGAATTTGAACAAGATTTTAAAAAGTTTGTGCAATTAATTAAGAGATGTTACATACCGGTATTTATTATTTTCCGGTCAAACAATGTTTTAGGCTTACACGCTTTCTTATACGGTCACTTACGGGATTTATTTTTTGGTTATCTCGTTATCTGTGGACCCCGACCGAATCGGTCTGATGCGATTGTTTCAGGCGCTACCCCGAGCTAAGTGGCTAATATTTAGTATCCAAAGTAGATGGCAAAACTGTCAAAAACGGCCGCTTTTGGTACTTTTGCTATCTACTTTGGATACTAAACATTTTGAGTCCTGTTTTAACAACGTAAAAATACTTTATCCTCTTTGTAACAAACTCCAAGACTCAATTTTTTTATTTTTGTTTTCTATGCTATGCTACGATTTTTTATTCAATGAGGGCGCCACTTAGCTCGGGGTAGCGCCTTAACTATTGTGTCTTATTCGCTAACAGTTAATGAAATCTTACCCCAGCAGGTGGAAAACAACAGCTAAGTAATTTCTAGATATGAGCAAAAGACATATTTTATAACAACGTCTTCTTACTTGCCACAATTATGCATTTGTGTGACTCACGCAACCCCTTTCCGCAAGTATCTGCATCAAAACATCGCCTCCCAATTTTAAAAACCAAGTATCAATCATAATAAATTCCCAACTTCCACCATCATTACATTTCCCCGAACAAGCTTTCGCTCGCAACATCCCCCTTATTTATAGCTGCTTACGTCAGCAAAGTTAAAAAAAAAAACTAGTCTTCTGTATTTTTTACTTCGTTGACGTTCCAATTTCCTTGATCCTTCCTACATAATAGAGTCAGTAGAAGCGACACTTAATTTCCAGCGAGCCGGCGACGTATTACTTACGTGAAACTATGAATAAATTCAACTGTTTCTTCACTGATCATTACTTGCCTTGTTGTTATTTCATAGGATGGAACTGGGTGCATACTACTTGAAAGATATGGCGTTTTTGGCATAGAAACGGTTATTCATTTATTTTACTACTATTATGAATGCGAAGTCAGAGGCCCATGGGTGCATAAGAATTCTGACACCAGGCTAGGCACTAATCAAACTATAATGAATGAATACGAAAGTACATAACTATGTGTATTTGTCTCTTAGCTTATCAGTATCACAGTCGGCCTAAAGCATGTTGAGGAGTGAACAGCTAGACTGTATCAACTGGATGTACCTGGATTAGAAGCTAGGATATTTTTTATCCTGGGATTTCGATTATACGGGGATACTTTTTTAAGACGTACAAAAGTGTGTTTAGAAATAAAACCAGTCATTTTTTTTTAAATTTGATTGATTAACTATAAACTTAAAAAATGGCTCCTCCTCAACGCTGTCAACTGGTAAAGTCCCCGGTAGACTGGCGGCGTTACCGCGCTTTATGGCAACGCTTAGCCTTTGGCCAAGGTAAAAGCCAGCCCTAGGGTCACGGGAAGTGTCAATTAAGCTGTTAGATTTTTTTTTAAAAAGGCTGTGAGCACTCGGACCCCACGGTCCTAGAGTTTCAACCCCAAACGGCTCGAAAATATAGTTACCAATAAGGTTACTATATTTACGCCGCTTGAGGTTCTCAGCAGCCGCAGCGGCAGCCCCCGCACAGCACGATGAGCTAGGAAGATGGGAAGGCGCAAGAGTATCGACACAAGTTGCGTCCCACACTAGAGGCCTACCATCTTCCATGGAAACAAAGACATGCCGTCTGGTTCTTGCCATCGTCGCGTGCCAAACCATTGGGTTCTAATAAAGCTGGAACGCCGACGGTGACAAGAGATCGACGGATGATGTCATTCAAGTTCGCGTGCCGTGCAAAACGGCCGGCACTTACCGGCCGTAGTGTCCGAGGCTGTTGACAAGTTCACCACAGTGACAGCGATGAGGAGAACAACAAGGGGCGCCTAGGCGTAGAGCAACAGCGAGGCGGAAAGTGGTGTCGTCGAGCAACGTGCCTGTGTTCGACGACGGTAGAGCGTGAAGCCCGACTTCCACTCACCAACAGCCAGCAGGCGCACACGCTCAGCAGAAGTAGCAGACGTGTTCAGTAGATTGATCTGAACTACTCTGCAGAGCGGCTCGTCCCACCGTCTCTTGGAAAATGGATGGTCGGGTTCCTCAGAATTCGGGCAAGCGAGTTTCCAGGCGTTGATAGCCTCGGAGAAGCACGGCACATCAAAATCAATCAGTGTGGAAGCCAGGATTTTCCTGATTAATTTCTCAGTGCCGAGGACCGAGGATATATAAGCCGGTAGTAGTATTAGTTATACTAGAAATTTTGCGGATTGATTGATTGATTTGAGATTGTTTGTTTCCTTGGTTATTTTAAACAATCAGGGTTGTTTACAAACAAGATAAATCCGTGGATTTGAAGAAAAAAAGTGTTTCTTTTCCCTGAATTTGTTTATAACCAATAAATAAATACTTGAGTTTTTCTGTAACAAATAAATGTCTAAAAAATGCTTCACCGTTGCTTTGAAACGAAAGACTAAGTGAGTATAGCCAACGGAGACACTTGAAATAGTGAGCAAATATTAATATTTGTAAACTTGGTTGCCACTTGACACTGTGCACTGAGCTACTTATCATTCCTTGGCCGTTCCAAGAGTCAACTGGGAGCAAGCGGGTAATATATTATTTTTCGAACTTGATGGGGTTGCAAACTATCATAATATTGCACTGTCATAATCTATAAATAATGACTGTATGGATTTTGCTGATGTAAAAGTTTTTTGACCACAAACAATAATTATCTTTAACTTTAAGTGCACGTACGATTTCGCTAATAAGTGACTAACAAGGTTTTTATAGACTCGAGGGATTAAATTTGTGGTTGAACACGACTAATTACATTCAAACTACGATTTAAAGATCATAACATAGTTGTATTTCTACCTTTTACATAAAAATGCGTATCGTAAAATTTCATTGGTCTTTAGTTATGAATAATAATGGTCATAGCGGCCATTTTTAGGGTTCCGTAGCCAAATGGCCGTCTGTCCGTTCGTATGTCACAGCTACTTTTTTCCGAAACTATAAGAACTATGCTGTTGGAACTTGGTAAGTAGATGTATTCTGTGAACCGCATTAAGATTTTCAGACAAAAATAGAAAAAACAAAAACAATAAATTTTGGGGGTTCCCCATATTTAGAACTGAAACTCAAAAATTTTTTTTCGTCAAGCCCATATGTATGGGGTATATAAGGATAGGTCTTCAAAAATGATATTGAGGTTTCCAACATCATTTTTTTTCTAAACTGAATAGTTTGCGTAAGAGACACTTCCAAAGTGCTAAAATGTGTGTCCCCCCCTGTAACTTCTAAAATAAGATAATGATAAAACTAAAAAAATTATATGATGTACATTACCATGTATACTTCTACGTAACGTACGTAAGTACTTTTTTTTGAATACGTCTTAGATCGTAAACAGCAATTTACCTTTCATTCAATCTGCTACGGAACCTTTCATGGGCGAGTTCGAGTCGCACTTGTTCATATTTTTGCCATAATCACAAGCACTAAATTAAACATCTTTCAAGTCATGTTAAAGTTGCAGATATTTGTCGAATTAGACTGTTTAGTTAACTGAAATCTGGTTGAACCGTAGTTTATTCATTTATTTGTTTAATTAATAGTAATGAAATAATAAATATCGCTGGACATAAACACACAGCGCCATCTAGTGCCACACTGAGCAAGGCTTGTGTCGTGGACACTAGATGGTTGATATACTACATATATACCTGTTTTGTTTGTCAATACATACTTATTATACATATAAACATCCATGACTCGGAAACAAATGTCCATGGTTATCAATTAATCTACATCTACACTTCTACACTATCTACACTAATATTATAAAGAGGAAAACTTTGTTTGTTTGTTTGTTTGGTTGTAATGAATAGGCTTAAAAACTACTGGACCGTTTTTAAAAATTCTTTCACCATTCGAAAGCTACATTATCCACGAGTAACATAGGATATATTTTATCCCCGTACTCCCACGGGAACGGGAACTATGCGGGTGAAACCGCGGGACGTCCGCTAGTGAACAATATAAAGAATACTTACACGCTAGGCTTCAAACTAACAACATATTCCTCTACATGGAGGTGTATTTGCTAGTTTAAAATAAGCCATGATCTTTCGAAGGTTATCTAACCTTCGGGAGATCCTAGTTTATTTTTATCTCAAAAAGTGTAATAATACTCATTCCAGTCGTCCCTGAGGGCGCATTTCCTCATCTATAGACATCCACAACCTGCCTGAAGAGGAACAAGCTATTAGATGCGGCTTACACTGCTAAAACCCCAAGGAAACCAAAAGTAAACAGGCAATACTTTCGATATGAAGTTAAATAAATTCTTGGCTATATTTTGTCGTACATGTTATTCGGATCACGGCGCTGTCCATGATTTATTCCGTGTCACGTTCGAGACTTATCAGTCTCCAGCGAGGTATCAAGCTGGCTCATATATCCTCTGGCGAAATGGAATGGAACGCTCCATAAAAACTCTTCCCTTGACTTTCGGTTCATTTTCAAGTATTTTATGGAAGAAAAAAAGGCGTTTTGGATACTATATCAGAACTAGGTTCTTTAATTATTGTGTTTAGATGCGTAACCTCGAATCAAGGTGAGCGTAATTTTTAGAAAATATCTTGACTTTTTTATAAAAACTATTCTGCCCACTGTGGGGGAAAAAACCTCCACCATTCCTTCCAGCATGACTTGGGACCAAAACTTCCAAGAGATAATCATTATGACATTCTACCATACATACTAATTCAATGAGAGCTGGTTTGTGTCACAGTCGTGGGAATGTTATAGCATAATAATATGCTACTAGTCTGCTTTGCATAAGGCAATATATATCATCTGATGTTGTCATCTTTCAGCAGCTAAACCTAACTTCTGATTTTTCTTCGAATTCATTTTCGTTTTTAATTGTGCATTTATCTCTAGTTTTGGTGAAGGAAAACGTCGCGTCGTGAGGAAACCAAACAAGCCTAGTTGACGGCATGTTAAGGGACTACAGGAGCTAAATTAGCAACTCTATTTGTAGTGAAATACTGTTAGAATAAAGTTCTAACCAGCTTGTACTACAAAGTGGTTGTTACGTCAGTCACTGCGGGCCGAATAGTGTGAAATGAGTGGTTTCAATCGATTTACAAAAAATCTTTTGATTGGAGTAAAAAATTAAAACACTATGGTGCTAATATTTGCTTGTAGAATCATTTGCCAAAAAATCAGAATGATCGCATGATGTATTTTAGTATGGTTTTACTCGTTAAAAGAAATTTTTGGGGATAACTTCGGTCTGGTTTTATTTATTGCAGAGAATCGTATACTTTCAGGCATTATAAAACTGGCGTTTAGCTCCTGTAGTCGTCTTAAACCAAGTCATGGGCCAAGGGCGGCATAAAACTCTGACACCAGGATAAGCTTCCTCTTAAAAGACGAAGCTTATGTTGCTACTGAATTTGATTTTGGAACAAGACAAGGATTGTTATTGGATGTTCCCCTTTATAGGATCTGTTCTCAAAATACGGGTTTCGGTTCCAAAGACAATTACGTAGTTTGGGGAAACTTAGAAGCATGGAAGTTTACTTAAAGCTATTCACAAATTACTGTGGCGACAGTTTGGTATGTGTCTAGTATGTAACTAGATTTTGTTCGGGTTTTAGTACTTAGGGAAATTGCTGAAGTACCCAAAGTAAACCTTATCATTGCGGAATTTGAATGTCGACCCTATCGAAAACTCTTTTCAGATTTTTATCTCTTCAACCTCAATACCTCGAGGTATTTTGTCAAAAATTACACAGAAAAAAATGTCCATTCATTTCTTCCAAGGCAACGGTTCTTTAAAAGGGCGATGAAGTAAGTTTTAATACCATGATTTATAATCGAGACTCGAACATTATTTTAAGAAGTACAGGTGACAAATGTTCCGGGAATTGAAAAGAAATAAAACCTCTATCATTTCAGGAAGTAATTTTGCCGGTTATTGACTTCAGTTTCTACTTTCAGGACATGTTTTTTTCTACTTCAGTATAAAAATTGTATTCATTTAGCATTCTCAGTATTTATTCAGGTTGAATTTTCACTTTCTAAGTTGGCCTGACTAAAGCGGATCGCTTTCATTTCACTTTCTAACTAAAGTGGATCAGTCGAGCAAAATCGCGGTTGTTGTGTTCAAGTGTCATTCATGTTTAAAAACGCGAAAAATGCGCGATTGTCACATGTTTGCGCGGTAGTCGCTTTGGTTAAAACACGGTGTATTTTTTATTGTAAAAAAAATATGTATAATATACAAAGAATCGAAATATCTTATATGTATATCTTCAATGAATCGGATTTAGAAATAGAAAGTAGTAGAGTAAATGTAAAACGATATGTTACCAAATCTAATTTTATTTCCCAATAGAGATCGAAATACACATTTATTTTATGTACAAACTCTTCAAATACTACTTCAAATAATTACAGAATCTTTTAGATATAGGCACATTTAAAAGTTCCCAAAGCGAAATACTTTTTTGCCTATCTTTCGCTTGATCGCCTCTATCCTTAAAGCCAGGTAATACAGAACTTTCCCCGACGAAAATTACTTTCGTACAAAATTTCACCCCTTATCAAATTCAATTCGAAAACTGCTGAATACCGCAAACTTTTCTAAACGAAACTACCTATTGGGTTTAGGTAAAAATTCAACGGGAGATATATACTTTTTTTTTGTAGTTGATATTTTTTTCTTATTCTTCGATATTGGATGTTGGGATGTTGTGCATAAATATATGAAAATATTTTTTATTTTATTTTCTGTGTTTTGAGCTGTGCTTTTCACGTATTGGAGGCTCACATCGAAACGGGCTTCTATTTGCTTGCCTCGTAACGTGACGTTGCAAAACATATTTTTATGCTTTCATAAATTTTTGGTAACTACAATACAAAATAATTACTTAACCTAGCTTTAAAATTTTAAACGACACAAGAAGGTAATGTTAAAGATCAAACGCTTCACCCGTTTTTATGATTCTTACGTCAATCGAATTGTCTTAATCTTGCAAGTGTCACCCAAAATTCAATATGGCAACAACCACCCGCTATATATTGAATTATTTGTAAAAAAAAAACGAAAATATAGCCGACGTACCATGTTAAGTGCGGTAACTTTGAATAGGTATTTCAAAATCATATTTAGTATACGAGCAAACCCGTACATTTTGTATGGTTTAGTAATAATGTTGACGTTTGCATTCACGATGCGGTGCATAGCGCTCCATTTGTTAATTACTTTAGTACCAATAAATCCGTGTAACAGTAAACGTCGTTTTACTTAATCAAATTCCCTAACTAGGGTCGCAGCGCGGTACTCATAACATTTTAAGATTAACAAATAAAGTGTAAGGTAATCACCGTAAATTTAGGTTTTTCTTTAAATTTTTCGTTTCGAATAACCATTTAGGATCTATAACAGTTAAAAGTTTCCTTGCGTGATCGAATCAGAAATGAAGACATCCGCAAGAAAACCAGGGTCACCGACGTAGCCCAAAGAATTGCCAAACTTAAATGGCAGTGGGCAGGGCACAGTGCTCGCAGAACATATGACCGATGAGGCCGAAAAGTTCTGGAGTGGCGGCCGCGAACCGGGAGACGATGAGTTGGAAAACCTCCTACTAGGTGGAGCGATGACCTGGTGAAGGTTGCGGAAATACGTTGGATGCGAGTCACACGGGACCGGTCAATGTGGCGACACTTGGTGGAGGCCTATGTCCAGCAGTGGACGTCTTTCGGTTGAAATGATGATGATGACAGTTAAAGGTTGCTTAGCAACGATTCTCACATATCTGTTCAATATCTATAATAAATCACTGATTAAGTTCATATATACTCGCATAATAGGTCTCTTATTAACTTGAAAAATAATTTTGAAACACTTTTTTGTAACATTTTCAGTTTTTTACGGCAGTTAAGTAGGGTTTATAGTTTTTTAGGGTTCCGTAGCCAAATGGCAAAAAACGGAACCCTTATAGTTTCGCCATGTCTGTCTGTCTGTCTGTCTGTCTGTCCGCGGATAATCTCAGTGACCGTTAGCACCAGAAAGCTGAAATTTGGTACCAATATGTATATCAATCATGCCGACAAAGTGCAAAAATAAAAATTTAAAAAAACATTTTTATTAGGGTACCTACCCCAGACGTAAAGTGGGGAGCGATTTTTTTTTTAATTTTGACCCTGACGTGTGATATATTGTTGGATAGGTATTTAAAAATGAATAGGGGTTTTCTAAAATCATTTTTTGATAATATTAATATTTTAGGAAATAATCGCTCCGAAAGTCAAAAACAATGTGTCCCCCCCCCCCCTCTAACTTTTGAACCATAAGTTTAAAAAATATGAAAAAAATCACAGAAGTAGACCTTTATATGAACTTTCTAGGAAAATTATTTTCAACTTGATGAGTTGAATAGTTTTTGAGTTATATAGCACTTTTTCAAAAAAACGCAAATGATAACTTTGTTTTTCATACAAATACTATGAAAAACAAAGTTATTTTTGCTGACGAAAAATGTTGGTATTTTTAATGGTCTGGGAAGCTACGGAACCCTACAGTGAGCGTGGCCCGACACGCTCTTGGCCGGTTTTTTAATTACTTGTTTAGTGGAAATGTTTACTTTTAAAAGTAGGGCACAGATTTTTAGTAACTCGCTGTTCTTAATACAGAAATTAATTCTTAATCACCGTCCACACACAGTTACGACCTGTAAAAATGTTCTTACATTCCAAAATCTACAAAAAGAAAAATGTTCGAAAGAAAATCGAAACCATTAGCTATTCTAACAGAACACCTCACCAATATTTATTGTTACGCAATCTTACATAACGGCATCCACAGAAAGTTTTCATATCAATGATTTATGCTTCTACTTGCGTCAATATTTGGTATCTCTCACAGCCGGATAGGCGTAATAGGTTCAGAAATAGCGATCTATTTTGTATAGGTATCGTATCTGGGGGAGTGAGAAATAAATTACTGATGTACTTAAAGTACTTACGGGGTCATATCCGTGTTTTAAACTATTAAGTACGTGGAATCCAGTGATAAACCTAATAAAAATTACATGCGTCTCCATTACAAATATAAACCTAGTGATATTGTGAGTGCGTTTTGTCGTGAGTTACAATCGAGTTCCAGTAGTGCGCACAATAAAAGACTAAGAAAGACGGTAGACAGATTTGCCTGCTCATAATAAATCAGTTTCGTCCCACCCGCATATCTCTTCAGTATTCTCGCGATCATGATGCTTACAACAGTGTCAAAATATCAGGAGCTCATAGAATCAAAAGAAAATCACGGATATTATCCCGTAAGTACATCAAGTGAAAAACTGTGAAAGTCTGAAACAGTAAATTACTGATGTGTACAAGCGTAGGTATAGTGTGGAGCGAGATGGATCAAGTTTCGACGTTTGAAGGTGTTCTTAGTTTAATTAAATAGAATTTGAAGTCGGTATAAAGTAAATGTAGTTGAAGCTTGGTTTACATCATTAAAATTTTTAGATATTGTGGCTTTACCTAATATTTAACATCCCAATAGGTATTTTATGGAGGCCATACTAAGATAACTTCTTGACTACAATGAACTAAGGTGCTATTTAGTAGAAAATGGGCAATATAGACGTAATTCAGTATGTAAAGAGAGAAAAAAATATGTATATTTGTAGCAGGGACATGCAAACAAAATCCCAAAAAAAAACAATAAACTTACAGCTCATACAATTTTTAAAAATACGATAGGACGCGACGGTACAAAAAAGTTTACAGTCTGCTCGTTGTGACTATGACAAGCACCACCACAGTGTATGTTCAGATCAGTATCAACATTCATTCAACAGAATTTACGCATTTTTTCATAATCGCAATGAATTTATAATACACGCAGCTTTTTCAGCTTTTTTTAATAGTACGGTCGACCAAGCTATTTGATTTACATTTTAATATGCTAATTACATTGTTATATGTATCCAAATAGCTTGGTCAACCGTACCTACCACAAAAGAATCTTTAAATATGAAACCGATACAATATTCCCTTTTCAGTAAAATGTACTACCCACAAACTAAAAAGTTCCTATTATGTCCTAGGTTTTCTTAAATAAGATAGGTCGTTACCCAGGCAAGCGGAAAACTTAAATTTCCCCTTTTCCCTCGTCTCGTTTGAAAGGTTCTCTATAAAATATAATGTGGCTGTTTTTCTATGTGGTATGCGTATGTAATAGCACCCGCACATATTTACATAATTATGTTGGTTGCAATTTACCATGAATTGTGTATCGTGGTGGTAAGGCCACTTTTCCTATTTTTGGTAAATTCCAACTTCACTAAAACAACCAAGGTTGTAAACTATCTAATTTCCACATATACAAAATTTAGATCTTATTGTTTTACGAAATGCAAATTAAATTTAACTTTACACATTTGAAAATCAATACAATTTAGGATGATGAATCAATCACGAAATCGACTATACTTGTCTCTAGTCTTAAGGGGCCGGCGGAGCATGCGTAGTTCATACAAACGTAATACCAAAATAATTTGTAAATAGAACATATTCTTAGGGTAGTGTGCATTTATTTCGATTGGATTACAGATTATCTATGTTCCCAAATATATATTTTGAAACCACAATGATATAAAGACGAGATATGAGGAATTTGAAATTTCTATACAAAACTTATTTTTCTCACAACTCTTGTTTAAATCAGTATTCAATCAAAATATATATTTGGAAACCTAGATATTCTGTAATCCAATCGAAATAAATACACAGCACCTTAGGAATTAAGTTGGAGTCAAGAATCTTCTCAAGAATTATTAGAATATTGTTTCAAACCTATAGTTATAAATACCACCTACGTTTATGATTATAAACAGTGGTTGTAAATAAAGTGTACTCAATGGGCCACAAAAATGAAAATTAATCCATAATGGCCTAAATACATGAAAGACACCATAACCAGGGTTAAACAACCAGGGCACGCCACGATAGTGGCGGTAAGTCCCCTCTTTGAGGAGTGGCTTGAGAGGCGCCACGGCGTCCTCACCTTCCGCCTGACGCAGGTCCTCACCGGACACGGATGTTTCGGGAGGTACCTGCACCGAATCGGGCGGGAGGAAACGCCCGGGTGTTTCCACTGTGAGGATCGACCGGAGGACACGGTGGAGCACACGGTGGAAGTCTGCCCTGCGTGGGCGGAGCACCGCCGTGTCCTCGTAGCGGCGATCGGCGGCGGCGACCTCTCGCGTCCGGCCCTGGTTCAATCCATGGTCCGGAGCGTGACGGAATGGGAAGCCGTCACCTCCTTCTGCGAAGCAGTCATGCTGGCGAAGGAGGTGGCGGAACAAGAGAGGGAAAGAGCCTCTCTTCCCGGCCGCCGCGGGAGACGCACCGGGCGTCGGGGGCCACGTGGTGGCTACCGGCCACCGTAGATGCGGGCCTGTGGACGGTTAGCTATGGGCTAGCTAGCCGTCCGTCCGTCTAGTGACGACAGGCCGTGTCGACGGCGCGTTCGTGTTCCACGCGCGCCTCAAAGAGATGTCAGCAGAAGAGAGGGGCCCGCAAGGGCCGAAGCCTGCCGGGGTTGCGGGACTGTTCGAAAGAGATACCGTGGCCCCGGAACGTAAAGGGCGAGGAAGGAACATGGATTGGTTTTAGTCAGTAAGAGTCTGACACTCCCTCCCGCTCCGCCCAGAGTGGGAGAAGTCATTTGATGATTTCCCATCCTAAAAAAAAAAAAAGGGTTAAACAACCAAAAGTAATCATAAAAATTACAAAATTATACCATTACGACATTTAATTTGGCAACAACAACGACTGTCTAAATTCCTAGTAAACAGCATTACAAGTACCTAATGATCCCAAAGAATAAATGGATTCTTGAGATAATACAATAACGCAATAGAATAATTTTACACAAATTGAATGACACTTTGCATGTAAATGTATGTACAGTCACCAGAAAAAAGATGTACACACTTCAAGTCAAGAGGAAATCTATTACATACCTACAAAAAAATATATTAGGTTTTATGAACAACACTTCGGTTCCGAGTTTCCTCCGTGCCTCGGAAGGAAAGTTAAGCAGTTGGTCCCGGCTGTCATTTGTAGATCCTTGACAGTTGTTACAGTGGCTCAAAAAGTCTGACAACCAGTCTTACCAAGGGGATTCCTATTGCCCAGTACTAACTGGGCTGTGGAGGTCAGATAGGCAGTCGCTCCATGTAAAATACTGGTATTCAGCTGCATCCGGTTAGACTGGAAGCCGACCCCAACATAGTAAAAGGCTAGGTAGATGATGACTTCGGTTGCGACAACGCTAAAAAAATAATAAAAAAACCGGGATTAAAGAGGGTAATGATGAATAGCTTATGATAAAAGACAATTGCAAAGTAATAAGCAAACAGACACAACATCACACAAAACTAAAATTAGTTTCGCTTAACATATTTTTAAACATATTTTTGCTCATAACTGTACATAGTTCAGAAATTTAACCAGCACTTTAGAATTTGCTCGGCAATTTAAATAATGAGGTACACCGTCTGAAATGCATTCTGAATTATAATTTGATAAGGGCTAGTTACAAAGTCTTGTTGTACAAGGGTCGTCTTGTTTGGACACCTTGTTTTCATTCCAATATTGTAAAGAGATAAACTAATGAGACGGATGGATGTGACTATGTTTGAGTTAATAACACTTCTGGACATTTGCACGTCACATCATGTGCCAAACATGCTGTACCTAAAAATGTTGTTTTTGTTACCATCTTGCATGCATGTATTTCCTTGTATGTATGACACATGTTTAGCAAATAAATATTATCTTATCTTATCTATCTTATCTAATACAAAATATTAGGAGATTTTATGTCAAATTTTTGGCCACGAAAGGGATGAATTAAAGGCAATGTGAAGTGAACGTAAAATGCTATTATGCATTTGCATATTATAACATTCGCTCGGGTCGATCTTAAGGTTGAGCCGTGCTTGCCTAAGTTGGCCTGTGGATGGTAGAAAACCCGTACATACTGAGATTCCTCCGTGCCTCGGAAAGCACATTAAGCTGTTGGTCCCGGCTGTCATTTGTAAATCTTTGAAAGTCGTTACAGGTCAGTGGCCCAAAAACTCTGACTACGATCTCTGGCTGGCTCGTCTGGCTTGGTAAGCCAAGGGCTATCGTATTACCCAATACTAACTGTGTTGTGGAGGTCAGATAAGCAGTCGTTCCGTGTGAAATACTGGTAATTAGCTGCATCTGGTTAGACTGGAAGCTGACCCCAACATAGTTGGGAAAAGGCTAGGTAGATGATTTATCTATGCAGTTTTTAATCTCCTCTAGAGCTGCACTTTTTGACTTACGTGGTGTTAGAACTTAAGCGACACAGTTCATAATATTCCCTTAGATCACACAAACGACTCACACCAATGTTCTTTAATTTCGTTCAGAAACGACATAAATTGAGTGGAAACCAATAATACCCGCATATGGAGGGAATGTACGGTGTACGGGGCTTTATCGCATACTACGTGATGACATTTCTATTGAACCAATGGCACTCAACGCCATACGAGCCTTAAGACTCTTCACTTTGAAACGACGATAATTGTATGTGGAAATGGAATATAAAAATACCATTCCCTTTGTACTGAATGACGGGATTTCCGACGTTTTTTTAAGAAATACTCTTAATAAATGTTCTTTGGTGATGTGTTAAAGATGTTTTGCGAGGATGTTAAGCGAATTTTCTTTTCAATGGTGTGGATATATGGTGATAATTTTCAGTGTACAACGCTTCTTTTGATAGAAAGAAAGTTGATAGAATTCGATTAACAGAGACTGAGGCTCATTTCCACTGCTGACAAAATTATAAACGTCGCTTTGTATCTTTTGATCATTTGAAGATGAGAGACTTCATTTGAAGTTGATGTTTTTGATGCCAAGTGCATTTAGTAATAAAACAAAAAGGTGTAGTCCGCTGTAAAAATAGCTGGAATTTTGCTTTGCTTAATTCAGCATACCCAAATATCTAATCACTACCCGACGTGGACGTTGGTTTTCAACGGGACCCCTTTTGAATGTAAACCAATCTACTCAAGCTATTAGAAGATAAATGACGCACCAACAACCTGTTACTGTTGTCCAATCCATAGTTACGTCAAAGGGGGTTTCAAGCATTGTAAACTGCAATACCCGTCAGAACTAACTTGTACATGAATTGCTACACAAAGGTCTACGGCGTAGCACTCTACGCCGTAGCCATTCGTGCTACGACACGAATTTCGGTATGTAAAGTAAAAATTAACCTACGCTGATTCCAAAACCATTTGGAGATTTTAGGGTCTTATGCCTTATTTTTCTATTTTTAGCTTTCTATATCACAAGATTGTGTTTATTTTCACAATAATACTTGTAATCATTTGACTTTCATTTGACCTCTAAATTACGTCATAACGTAGCCTGAATAGACTACTTCCTTCGTGCTTTTCAAGATAAATTAAAAAAAAATACCTTTGTTTACCGTCAGTGTCAAATCAAAACTGTCAATGCTAGTTACTGTGTTATTTATTTGAATGCATCGCGCGCTGATAATTTCGCGTTCAAATGATCTTCGCAACAAAAAATACGACGCCCAGGCTTGTATTCCATATTTACTTCCTTGCACCACTTCTTTTTTAGCGTTTCTTTCACATTTACAAACAATTTGTGTCGGCTATTTGTTGTAGTGTTTTTACATGACGGTACGAAGCATTTAGCACTAGTTGTCGATGACAGATTCATTGCACGGATACGCAGCACGGATAATGGATAGAAATTAAAATTTGCTAAAAATCGTAGGAAAAGAAACTCAAACAAAAAGTTCACATCACAGTCACGATCACAGCATTCACATTTCACAACAAAATAAAAACACGTATCTGTCAAGCGTCAACTGTCATCAATGTCAACTTTGAAGTTATTTAGTGTTTTTTGTATGTACTGAAAACGTGGCAAAGACTTAAAGCTATTCAGGCTATGAAATGACGTCATCACGAATAATACTTTAAAAAATAATAAAAAAGAAACTGTAACTTGGAAAAAAAAAAGCTTAAAATTAGTTGCTTAAAATTAAATGTTTTACGAAATAAAAATGTAAAAAAAATACCTGAAAAATACTTTACATACCGAATTGCGGTAATCGAATCTATTATCTGCCGAGTATTATTTCCGTTCTACAGGATCAAAATTATCTAGCGAAACTCTGCTGATGTAATGGTATCATTATATGAACAAGAAGATAAAATGCAAAATAATTCCATCTTTGGCAGTCAGTCGGGTAAAAAAGTATTTATTCTTATTTTTGGATTAGTGACTGCAGTAAGTATAGTTACTTGACTTGTAGTCATGTCTTTAGATATCGATATCCATCACTTCTGCGGACATTTTCGAGACATTGTGCGAACATAAAATCTACACATCCATTTAAATTCTAAAACCGTACCCTCAATACATTCAGACTACATAAATTCTAAAAGCCAACGTCACGTCACATCTAACATGAAGTAGCACTTGCATTACGGTATTCTTCCTATGAATTTGTATGCATGCATGCACTTAAGGGACGCGGCCAGTAATTGCATGACGCGATGCGGACGATGCGGTCAGTATCAAGCTTTGTGACGTGACATTAACGCAATTGGAATTCTAGTTCAATACTGTATCTTGAAAACGGCATATTAGATATTATGACGTAGACTTACATTGTACGACACTTCACAGTTTTAGACGTTATCAACACTGTAGGGACTGTAGTTCTTGAAGGGTTTAACAAAGGCTTTACCCGAGCTGATACTCAGAAATTCCTGATAGAAAATCTCAATAACACTTACTTGACTCTATAAATTGAACGCAGAATCTTTCAGTCAACATACGTACAGCATACGTGCGTGTCAGCTTACGTATTTTGGGATTAACTTCAAGATTTTGGCCTTTTTTTCCGATGGGAAATCATCAAAAGACTTCTCCCACTCTGGGCGGAGCGGGAGGGAGTGTCAGACTTTTAGTGACTAAAACCCATCCATTTTCCATCCTCGCCCTTAATTTATGTTCCGGGGCCACGGTATCTCTTTCGAACAGACCCGCAGTCCCGGCAGGCTTCGGCCCTTGCGGGCCTCTCCATAACAATTTGGCTTTAGTTATAGAAAAACCAAAATAACGTTACAAATTTTGTTTATATAGATATGTATTCAATTGTGACTCTAACACAACTGAACAAAATATCACAACATGACATCCCAACCAAAAATGTATTTTAAATAACATTCAGTGTATTGATATTAATTTTCATGAGCAATTTCCTTTTGTAGAAAACTCATTGTTCATGTTCAAAATATTATTTATTTTGGCAAATAATTTTCGTAGTATTTCCTTTACAGCTTAAATTAAATGTCGGGTCCAATAGAAAATTAATTATGTGTGTATTTGGCATTTTATTTCGTTTCCGTGTTAAGTTGTTTATTCGTTTGGAAGAAAAAATCATGTTGATTATGGTATTGTCTATTTTAATCATGTTCAAAAAAATGTATGCTTAAAATACGTGGGGAAAATAAATGGAGTACAGGTGGCGACGACAATACTACAATAAATGAAAACACTGATACTACTAGTTCATAGGGATATCTTTAAACTGTCAAAAATATACAGTTGAATTG
Organism: Xestia ashworthii; assembly: GCA_950022955.1. Taxonomy (NCBI): domain Eukaryota; kingdom Metazoa; phylum Arthropoda; class Insecta; order Lepidoptera; family Noctuidae; genus Xestia; species Xestia ashworthii. The sequence continues at coordinate 20,106,967 of OX465555.1, forward strand.
AGAACCTCCTCCTTTTTTGAAGTTGGTTTTAAAAACAAAACAAATCAAACAAAGCACTTTGAAGTAGCAAGTTGGCAACATTTATGTTCGGTATTATACCAATGCGGAGGTCGTCAACATGTCGGCTAGCCGATCAATCTACATCATGTAGAAAATGCTGATGATGAATGAATGCTGAAAATGTTAAATAATGTCATGTCCTAAATCCACGCGAACGAGCCCGTGTACATAACTAGTACAACATTTAGAGGCAAGCAGAAATGCATCATGTTTAGAAATAGTCCTTTAACTTACTTAATAATAAAGTCCTTTTAAAAGTAATGTAGATTACTATACTATGTTGTAACTATAGCTATAACAAAGACGTAATTTGAAACAATTAACTGAAACAGTAGGCGCTATTTGCCAACACATTCACCGTTGGGTCAAATGTTGGGAGTCTGAATGTCGACCTAGTTTCCTAGACATCGATAAAAGACCCCATTGAAAATAGGTAACCCAGGCTCCCGCAAACCGGTTCACACTTGACACCACAGAGATTGTCAAACTTTAGAGCTGTGATTTTTTTATCATTTTCTTATTTACAATTTCAGAGGGGCTAAATAATAACAGCCGCGCAGCAGCGCTTACCGAGATCCATCAGTGAATATAATATGGATTGACAACTTCAACCAACATTACAGACCGTGATCCCTCTATGTGTAAGAAAGTACGTCGGTCCCGGCTCTTTTTTTTTCCTAGCGCTTACGCACTTCAGGCCCCGCATTCACAACGCTTCGGTTGGATTTCGATTCGGGAAGTCGTATATTATGTATCTCGCTCGTTTTTCTTATGCGAAAAAAGGACAGACACACGACTTGTCGAAGCGTTGTGAATAAGGGACCAGGTGCGGTCGGCTTTCCTATTTATCCAAGGCTAGGACAGTCTGTCCCAGGTTGTAGGGTCTGGCAGTTCTACCTCCAACAGGAGCTTCATCGTTAGTGCATCCCATAGCCGGAGGTCATCCTCAGGTCATTCAGTTGTTGTAGTGCTTTCTTCACTAAATATTCTTCGTTTCTTTGCATCATTGGCAACCCATTACTTACTGAGATACATTATAAAACATATGAGAACGGGTATTTATCGCGAATTTACCTTTAATTTAAGCCCGTAGCATACCCGTTCTCATATGTTTTACAATGTGTTCTGATCGTAGAAGTTTAAAAAAGACACTTACTGAGATATCTCTATGTTTCAGGAAGTCTCTTGGTCTCGGTTGTCATTTACAGATATTTTACAGGTTTTACGGGTAGTCCAAAACCCGAAAGTCTGACAACCAGTCTTGGCAAGGGATTTCCTTTTACCCAGTTATTGGATTGTAAAGCGATTCCTATCTGCAATAGGAAATCGCTTTCGCAACCGGTTAGATCGGAAGACAACAACATAGTTGGGTAAAGGCTACAAATGATTACCAGATGCTTCTAAAATTCACAAAATATACTAACGACAAGTAAGCCTTGAGGTCTACCAACAAGCTATGGAGCGAAGCATACTCGGTGTCAAACTTACGGACCGCGTCAGAAACTTTAAACTTCGCTCCAAAACCCAAATAATTGATGTTGGCATTACAGCTGCTTAGATGAAGTGGAGCCGTATATCGGAGGAGCAATGGGCAAAAATTACCACTCAGTGGATACCAAATAGCAGGAAACGGCAACGCGGCAGACCCAGAAGGAGATGGCGGAATGAGCTAGACGCTTTGGTCCTTTACAAAAGCGTCTAGCTCATTGGCCTACAATCGCACAAGATCGCGAAACGTGGAAGGAGGGAAGGGAGGTTTTTGTCCTGCAGTGGGACATAGGTGGCATATAGGCTAATAATGTAATGTAAATCTGGAAAACGTAAGTTACTGTTTACTTTTAATTATGTCTCTTTTCATTTTCTATATTTTCCAAGAAGTGAACCTGACAAAATAATCCTAAATCTGGGTTTCCGAACACAATTACCAAAACAAGTTGTTCTTGGAATACAAAATGTCGTTATATTGTTTTAGTATTTTCAAGGACTCAGTTTTTGGGTAGGCAGTAATTCACCAGACAAATAATAATTAATTAATTGTTGGTCCAATTAAGTGTTGGAAGTCCAAAATTTTTAGCTCGGATTCGTCTGAGCAAAATTTCATTTAAATTGGTTTGTTTCGAGAGGATCCCTTTTCAGAAACTAATTTAATGTTTAGGTAACAATGTCCAATTGTCTGGGTACACGGAAAGTTTTTCGAGGAGTGCGTGGTTGGTGGAGCGGAAAATAATGTGTTGATTGTGTGCTATTTGCTCTCGTACATTGAAAGAATGATGATTTTTTGGGCGAATATTCAAAAGAAACAATGTTTTCTTGATAAATTTACTTTGTTTATTTTATCGATGCACATTAAAGGCAGAACACAAAAGTTGACAGATAATAAATATGATGAACAGGGGCGCAGACACAAAATTATAATTACGTAGCCAGGGTTAAATGTTCTTATATTAACAAAGAAGATGCATTTCTGAGATACAATAAAATTATCTTAATACTCTGTGTTATATCAGAAATGTGAAAGTTTGGATGGTTTGTAAGCCAATCACACTAGAAGAATGGCTGAACGAATCTGGATGAAATTGGGCACCAAGATAGATTACAATCTGGCTATAGATTATAGTCTGACTAGTCAGATGGTGAGTGATGAAATAATTTACACAAAGCAAAGTCTATCTGAGTTTGACCTTACTCGCCAGTGGCGCCATCTGGTGAACACAAAAACGATAGCCCTCATTGTTCCCGCTACTGCCTAAAACGATAACTGAAATATTTACATACCATTTTTTCTAAAGAAATAAACTTTGAGAAGCGATGTCCTAGATTTCATCCTTTTTTATTTGAGGTGCATTATCTGGTTACCCTCAGTCCATATTTGATCAAATCTTTTTGGATGAGTTCCAAAATAGAATTTTTATATTCTGAAAAGACAGTAAAAAGCAATGGTTTGAAACAGACTTTTAGATAATGTATGGTAAACTTTTGACTAGAAACAATGACAGGGAATTTCAAATTGCATTTCTAAAGGAACTGACTGAATAAAATATTAAACATTATATTAAGGTGAAAGCAAATACAATTTGCAATTTTAATGGGCTAGGTTGTATGTTGATTAAAATGTTGTTCGCGACTTTATGACGACGTTGACCTTGAAAAATTTGTTCCTCGACCTTATGAACTTGGCGGGTTGTATTGATGATTTTGATGACTATAATAGGCTAGTTTCCACCATCAATAAATTGCAAAACTAATTAGTCCGTCAGTTAGAGTATTGGAAAATAATGGACACGTATTTTTTGTTTTTGTAAATCACTGAGTACTGACAAAGATAAAACGCATCAAAACTCGGGAGTGGGGGCTCGTGACGTCACAACGCACTAAAAACTATAGCACGGCGTGACGTATTGCGAATTTTAAAAGCGTCGTTGTCGTCAATTTTGGTTTATGTAACAAAAGAAAAAATACGCGTCAAATATTTTTTATAATCTAACTGACGGACTAATTAGATTTTTTTAGGACACAAGCCTATTCTGTAATTAAATACGTCTTACAGTCGTGAACGATATTTCTACAACATACAACCTAGCACTGCCCTGAAAATTGCAAAAAACGTAAGAAAATTTGAATTTCATGGGCTACCCTGGAGCATCAGTCTTAAGATTAAATGAGATACTCGTATCGTAGCAGGTGGCGTTTTGAATTTTCTGCCTTCCCCATGAGGATAAGGATTTGAGGATGTGTGAATTCTCGACTGACATCAGAGGGCCTGTTCCGGGGTTTCGGGCCTGTTCGAAAGAGGTACCGCGGCCCCGGAACATAAAGGGCGAGGAAGGAACATGGATGGGTTTTAGTCAGTAAGAGTCTGACACTCCCTCCCGCTTCGCCCGGAGTGGGAGAAGTCATTTGATGATTTCCCATCCTAAAAAAAAAGGGGGTATTTGGGTCAACAAGTGCAATGGCTAGTTATCTTGCCCAGTTGTTAAGCTGGTATCAGTCGCTTCGCACTTCAGGGAATATTCATTCTTGTTTCATTCCACTTTCACACAACCCGACAAAATTATGTAGGGACGAATGTGTAGCTGTTCATTCATTTATATTTTTCGATCATTCGAACTTTTTTCCCTTTTTATTAATTTTCAACCGAATTCAAAAAAGTGAAAATTACTTAAGCTTCAGTAGTCAGTGACAAAAAACTAGATGAATCAAACAAAGGACACCGACTTCTGAAATTAAAGTTATTTTTCACTTTTTTTGAGTAGGTTTTAAGTATTTTTTACAAAAAAGTATTTATGTATGCTTCACTATTACTGAAAGATGAATGACAAAAATAAACAAAAACCATTTATTATCTGTTTAAACCTGCCAGTAGTGTCAGGTTTTGGTTTTCGAAACAGGAAGTGCACGACAACTTGCATCTGAATATTAACTATTATCCCGGGAAAAGCCGGCTTCGGCCGCCTCGCAGCTGTAATACAATCATGAACACATTACGCTTGGGGCTTCCGTCAATAGGCAGAACAATCAACAAATATCAAAACAGTTCAAAACTAGCACTAGTCTATAGTTTACACAGAATACGTAATAGGATTACACTCATCGAATCGAACGCTCGCCTAACCATGCAATGCGACTCGGGGACAAAATTACCCAGTGGACCACACGATTACAGCCCATTAATAGGGCAATTTAAACTCAGTTAACGTTTCGCGTGTTCGCCTGAAACGGCCTTTATCACGTATAATGGCGGATTTAGAACGTATTTTTGTTGTGGAAACTGCTTCTCTGTGTACACGTCTGTTGCACGCCGAGATTTTTCTTTTAACAGCTGTTTTTTTGTTTAAGGGAATGAGTAATTAATGTACAAGCGTTGTAGAGTGACCGCGGGTTGGGGTTTGGGGTAGACTGTAAAAAAAATAGATAGTGGAAATGATTTTATGAGCAGTTGTTGAAACTGCAGTGTGCATTTGTGTTTGGTCCGATAGTCTCGTACTACGCTATCGTTTTCGGTTCAGTATCGATTCAATGTTTGTAATAGTGTACTAATAAGCTATTGCATGTATGTACGCATACTTTAGGATAATAATTGCTTACTAACCAGATATGATCTTACTTCTTACTACTATTATAAATGCGAAAGTTTGTGAGGATATATGTAATTGTGTATGTTTGATTCTTTTTTAACGCAAAAATTATTGAGTGGTTTTAGAGGAAATTTAACACACAGATAGCTCATAACCTGGATTATTACATAGGATACTTTTTATCCCGGTAGTACGATTTCGTGGTACAATTACAGAAGTTCACGTGGGTTAAGCCGCGGACATAAGATAGTTAAATACATAGGCAAACCACGCAATGACAAAGTTAAAGAATTACGGTCAATACACATCGAGACGCGACGCGACGAGACGCTGCGCGCACATTTTAATAAATAGAGCGACTCAAAATATGCACATTAAAAAAAGATGCACATTACATTGAGATGCGTCCCGCGGGGCGCGCGGCGCAGCGCCAAATAACTGGCCTCTTCCGGTACAGTCGCATTTCGGTGTGAACTGACGCTTAGGGTTGCTTTTATTAAACACATTACACGTACTGGCTGACTGGGGACTAAGCTTTAACAAACAGTCTTTTTTTTAATCATCTAAATTAATTTTACCACTGACTTTCACAAAAAAAAACATACTAAATTAAAAACAAAACTACTTAGTAAATTAAATTAATTATACCAAAAAACCTAACGTATTGCTCCTAAAAACAAAAAAGCAGCAATAAAAAAAAGAAATATTTCTGTCAGTAGTACTTAGTCCAAAGCAATTTCTACTTTAATATTTTCTTTATATAAAAACGCTGTTAATTAAGTTGGCAGCTCGTAATCCGGGATTACAATAAACCTGCAGTAAAAGGTCTTCATAGCTTAGTGAATGGATTTAATGAGCATTTCTGAATATATTTACGTCGAAGCTCCTTTTCTTCATTTTATTAATCATTTCTTCACGTTGTAGGGTAGAATTTAGTTTTCTAATTAATTAAATGCAAGAAGGATGATTGAATCAAAATTTTTATTTTTAATTCCTAAAAACTCAAAAAAACACGAAGTAAACAACACGAAATTGTAACGGTATCAACTTTATTTACTCACATTAATAAAGCTATCTTCAATTCCACTTAAATTACATTTCATTTAGAACTATTGAGCCCATTCAACCGGTAAACTCGTTCCATTTATTTCCAGTACTTAACCCCCAAGTTGCTATTAATTAAAATCCGGATCAAATCGTTCGACGGAAGCAATTTCAAAACATTAAGAGAAAGAAACTCGGTACACTTCGTGCCAAATTGTTGTGCACAACATTATACAACTTAAAGTCGACTGTCTCGTACACAGACACGCGAGGCCCATCAAACTTACCCCACTTGCAGTTAACAGGTTACCACGCGTCTTGGCAAAGGAACAAGGAAAAAGGAACCGTATTTTTTTAGCTGTAAGGTGTATTATTTTATGTTCTGAGTTGACGTATTGAGGCTACATATCCTGATCAATAATAGATTTTATAATGGATAGAAGAGTGGGACGTGTTTGTGATAGCATGTTTTTTATGGACGAGTTCAGGAATGTGTTTACACTCAGTTCCATGGTAATTGGATGGAGGTCGTCCCATTTTTTTAGTATGTGTCGTAGGTAACCGGGAAAACATACCGGGAAGATGAGAAGTATAATCTATATTTAATATTGTAAAGCTGTAGTCTGTAGTTTGAGATCGGAGTTTGATTGTTTGGTTGAATGCGCTTATCTTAGGAACTACTAGTTGGTGTTGAATAGTTCACTTATTGGGGAAGGTTATGTTATAGTATGAAATGCAGATAAATTTGAGCGGATCAGCTGATTAAATAATTGGCTAATGGTAATAATTGGTTACCTACAGTGGTCTAAATTCAAAATATTCGTTCAGAAACCCTATAGTCCAAAGTAGATGTTTAATATTTGTTTTAAATTCTTTAGTAGTGCGTTTTATATTACAAGGAAAAAATCATATCTAAATCTATCTTTCTTCCTATAGGAAGGCAACTACAAATGCTAATAATCCTAACTCACTCGATTTTTCTCCTGCGTCCATAAAATAAATGCTAATTTACGAAAACCCTCTTAACAAATAAATATTATTAAACAACAGACTTACCCTAAAAGCCAAGATGACAAAATGCTAAAACTAATCCCTGTCTTCTATCGAACAATCTCCAAACTCTCTAACCTTCGGAACACAATACGAAAATCCGTAACACTTTTGTACTCAAGTGCCCTTTAATCAAACTCATTTATTCGCTGGAACTTTTAACAAATGATCCCGGTACAGTTGCGCAGATAATCGTTATATAGATTGGAAGCGAGGCCAGGACAAACAGCGCAGTCGTTAGCAAAGTCCGTCTCAAGTTACGAACACTTTGTACACACGGATGGAATAGACGGCAAACTTTTTTTAGGGACAAGCCAACTCTATTCTCTACCATTGTAAACAGAAAAGCTTCGAGGCCACTAAAGTCAACGAGAACCGGATAAAATGATTTTAAATACAGAAAAAAAACAGCTTTATAAGTCGTTTATCAGACACACACATGGTAAAATTCACAAATTCTGTGTGTTAGTGACCATGTCAATTTGAAAACTAATCGTTTCTCCTTCTTGATATGAAAGTCATTGTTTGCGTTTGGTAACGTATCTCGTCTGGGGCCTAATTCTGCTATTTTAATAAATTCGTCACTCCAACACGATTCCATTCTCATCCCATTGTCATTTTGCTTAAAGTTCGTAATCTGCTAAATTCACAATGGTCGGTCAATGGTCTTGTAATAAAATTGTGTTTTAATGGCATTGTCGTATTGTCATTATTATAAAACCCTTAGTACAAATGGTTTTCGAAATCTACTACTAAATGCGAACATTTATTCATGCCAGATTTAATGTACGAGATTAATATTTTATGACATCTCTTTCAATGGAGTGTCAGTGGTTGTTCATTGAGAAGTCATAATGGCGCCATTATGATAGTAGAATTAACAAACTTGTCAAAATTTGACAGAACTTGATCATTATGAAATCAATGATCGAATACTCTGACACTATTGTAATAGCAGAATTGAGGCCCTGGTGTGAAGTTATGATGCTGAGTAACATAATAAATGTCGAACCAAAGCGCTTGGCTTGGCTATTTTTTGGCTGGCTTTGTTTTGACGTGTGGCTTACTATAACCATAGATATTTTGCAACCGTACAGATAGCAATTTAGCAAATACTTGTCTTCTAGTTGAATAATTGTTTACAGTTCAACTATTCTAAATATCCGGTGGGTATCGACTAGTTGCGTAATGTTAGCCTCTTCCTGATATCAGCCATACTTACGGGCAGTGTGTCTCAATCATAGAGCACTACAGTGGAGTATTCTATAGACGCCTGAACTGGCCGGCACGGAAAAATACTTCCTAGATACTGTGCGTTCACTAAATTAATGTGCGGTTAATTATTAAATTACATGTGACACATTATGAGTGTAAAGAGTTTACAAATTTAGTTTACCAATTTTGGGCGCAGCGGTGGCCCAGTGGTGGAGAGCAGCGGTGGCCCAGTGGTGGCGGCCCCGACTTACGAACAGTAAGTCGTGGGTTCGAACCCAGACAGGCGCATTACTTTGTGTAATTTATTTCATCACCGCTGCTCTCAAAACGGTGAAGGAAAACATCGTGAGGAAACCGGCATGTCCTAGAACCAAAAATTCGAAGACGTGACATCTACCAATCCGCACTGGGCCCGCGTGGTAGATTATAGCCCATTCCCTCTCATTGACAGGAGGCCGTGTCCCAGCAGTGGGAACATTATAGGCTGATGATGATGATGATGATGAATTTTGGGATTCTCATGTTTAACTTAGTGCGTTTAATGCTGTTCTTGATTTCTTGTATTCGATTTTAGTTTTCTCTTGAGCTTACTGTTGAACTCTGACTCTGTGTATCATCGTCATTCTTCTGTTTTTATCCCAATTTATTTGTGTCTTCTTGTTCCATACTTCTCTATAACTTGTTATCTGAACAGTCACCTCCTTTCTAGCCATATCATAATTCACACAGTCCATCTATGGCTTCTTTAGTCTTCCTTTACTCTTTTGACCGTCCACATTCATACTCGAAATTTCTCCATGTGTCACCCCAGGGAAAACACTATCGGTACCTACTAATGTTACAAGTGCTAATGTAACTCTGTGTGTGTGTCTATTACCTCTATATAAATAAAACTCGATTAGCCACCTGCAACATAGTTAAGACTATGTAATTTGTCATACCGATATTTCTAGGTATGAATTTTGAAATATTTAAAACAGACTGATATGGTTTAAAAAGTTTGAACCTCCAATTCATAGAACGGACTTTTCTTGGAACGCTATAAAATAATCCGGGGGCCAACAACGGTCCCTTGAACAGAATCATAAATAGGATAGTAATCACGTCAAAATGCTTTTTTTTTTAAATCGCAGTTAATTTTTTGAATTGTCACTTTGTGATAATTTTACGAATTGTTACGTAATTCATTTTATTAGGTATCCTTTTTTGATATTTGCTTCTCACATCCAATTTCACAAACACTATGTTACGAAACGTCGCACCGAAACCCATCGCACGTAGCATCCAAACGTCTCAAGTTTCAGCAACTCTAGCAAGTCCAATATAAAGTTTGTCAATATTTCCGTTGTAGGAGCTGACGGCCGACACTCATTGATTGGGCTAGGCCAGGCGAAAAATAAAGTTGAACTACAGTGTACGCTCCACTGGCAGATAGTGTAACTCATCTATTTTTACTGGAGGAGTGGGTGAATTCTTTTGGCCTCACGTGTAAGGGAATAGTGATCTTATTCAGAAAGGTCACCGGGACATAGTGGAACATGGCCCAAGCAAAAAGGGGTGTGTAATATATGATATAATAACAGAAAGTATATTTACACTTGAAATAACGTTCACATGATATAATTTTCATATGCTATAAAAACAAATAACCTAATTTCATGTGATCTAATCTTATATTTCAAATAAACTTCTTTTACTCTAATAACATTTAGTATAACGTTCATTAAAAATAATTTTCAATTTGTATAATGCTGTTTTAATATAACGTTTAGTTGACATAACTTTTATTTGATCTAATTTTCATATTTCCTAATTTTCAGCCGAAATTCTGTAATGAACAAGTAAATATCAGGAAACATCATAATGCCCTATCAAACCTCAAATAACCCAAATGATTCACCTACAACAGTGAGGATCTGTCGCTCGGCGGCTGCTGCCGCGGCACGCTCGCTCCGCTCGCTCGCCTTCGCGCGCCAAAAGGTCACAGTTCTAACCTAACCTAACCCACATCATTCACCCACAATACAGGGTAATGATTCACCTGCAACAGCGAGGATCTGGCGCTCGGCGGCCGCGTGTATTGTTTCAGTAGCTCAAGTAAGAAAAAGTCTCGAGAAATTAAATGTTTTCTTCTTATGATAAGAATAGCATAGAACATATACTAGTTAATCCTTTTTGTATTCTTTATGTCTTCTCTTTCTCGGTAATAGAGGATCGGTATTCTATTCTAATACTTAAAAAAAAACATACCCTATAAAACAAAGCAAAAAGTAAGATGTCACCAAGGGGATATCAGATATCAACCTTTTAACATTTTGCCTATTATTAAATCCAAAAATTCTGATTTCGTTGGGTTCTCTCGTTCACAGTAACAGCATATCGGCTTTCTATTTTAATACACTTTAAAAAGTAAGACAGTAAAAGTATTTTATTTTTTGTTTGGTGGGAAATCATCAAATGACTTCTCCTACTCTGAGCGGAGCGGGAGGGAGTGTCAGAGTTTTAAAAATAAAAATAAAAAATAAAATAAAATAAGTTTATTACGTATCAGTTTGGGTTACATTGCATGTCAAGGAGTCTCCATTTAGGCATAAAAAATGCCTGTAGTTGAAGGCTCCGCTCTTCCCTTACATTTTAGAGATACAAAATAAATTGGCAATTAACAAAAAGAGAAAAAAGTAAAAATAAAAAAACAAAGTTATAAAAGTACGATAAATTGTATAAGCGTGTGTACGCATGAGTATGTTTGAGTGTGTGTGTGTGTGCGTGTGTGTGAGTGTGTGTGCGTGTGTGAGAGTGAGTGTGCGAGTGAGAGGGAGAGAAGTTTGAGGGTACAACTGTACATGACATGTGTATCTTGCTAATCGAATAACATCATTAAGTTTTTATTTATTGTTAACTCACGCGTTGCAAGAGTAACTCTGTGTCATCAAAATTTAAATTGTGTAGCCATATTGTTAGTTTTTTTTTGCATTCATATTTTTTTTTATCATAAATATACATTAGTTTATTAATTTTATTGTACAAGTAGGCGGAGCGTTTTTTAAATTGTCTACTGGCAAATTCAGTTTTAGTTGAGGGAACGTTTGCTATACAGTGTTTCTTTCTCTTTTCTTGTATTTTAGGATCTTAAGGTATCTCCTTGTGCATTTTGAGGATGATAAGAAGGATGTACAATTTTCTCACTGACAGCAGATTACACAATTTGTAAAGCTTTTCAGTGGAGAATATTCTTTTTTTGAAGTACATCACTTTAAGTATCGCTCTTTGAGCACGTTCTAACTCTAGAAAACTGGATTTCGTTGCTCCACCCCATACTGTTATGCAATATATTAAAACGGACTGGACCAAAGATACATAAATTTCGTTTAATAGATTTCTTTGGTTGTCATTGTTTTTATTTACAGTAGTTCTCCTTGGTACAACATATCTCAGCTCTTTGAATATCCAGACAAGTTTTCGCACTCTACTCATGACTAGTTCCAGTTGAGGATACCAGGAAAGACGCTGGTCAATGATCACTCCCAGATATTTTGTTTGGGTCACTTGTTGGATAGTAGGGCAATTGCAGCAAGTTCCAAACGTATGCATGTCGCAAGTGTGTATTCTCAAATTAAATTCCTTGTCTGGTTGAAACTGATTATAAATATTAAAACAAATATAGTTAGTTTTGCTAGTGTTCAGGGTGAGCAGATTTTTGTTTAGCCATGTTGCAACAAGAGCTAGCCCTTCTTCTGCACTATTTTTAACCTCATCCCATGTTTTCCCCGAGAAGACGACAGCTGTATCATCAGCGTATGAGAAAACTTTGGCATTATTAATCCTCATATTGCAGAGGTCATTTATATAAATTAAAAATAAGGTAGGTCCTAGAACGCTACCCTGAGGTACACCGTATGATACATCCGCGTCCTCACCAACAATTTGTTCCACCTTCACCTTTTGAGTTCTACCAGAAAGGTAATCCTCAAAAAGTGCCAGTGGTATTCCACGAACTCCGATAGCTTCAAGCTTGTGTAAAAGAATGGGAGTAGAGACGGTGTCAAATGCCTTTCTTAGATCCAGAAAGGCTGCCATACATTTGTTTCCTTTGTCGAGCTGTTCAGTTACTAAGGAACTTAGTGCTATAACAGCATCTTCAGTTGACTTTTTTTGCCTGAATCCGAATTGAGAAGGTGACAGTATGTCAAATTTATCTAGATACTGCAAGAGGCGAGTATTTATCAATTTTTCTAGTATTTTTGAAATCGCAGTTAGAACGGAAATAGGTCGATAATTGTTGACGTCGTCTCTATCACCACCCTTATACACAGGTGTAATAATAGATTTTTTTAATGGGGCTGGAAAAGCGCCTTTTTGAAAACATAAGTTGGCAAGGTGCGTGATAATTGGTACAACTTCATTCTTAGCCATTTTCAAGAAGCACGTAGGAATATTGTCCCATCCGGGGGCACTGTCAGATCGTAGATTCATAAGCGTAGTACAAACTTCGGGCTGATCAGTGTCTAAAAGTACCATTGAGCTTATGTGTGATGGCGTTTTATTTAGGGGATGGCTATATAAGTTAGTGCCAGATGCTATTTTTTGGGCCAGATCTCTGCCTATACTTGCAAAATATTTATTTATAAAGTTAACGGATTCTACGGGAGATGATTTTACCTGCAACAGGTCTAAGTTTTTTGTCTGAGATTTATTAGTATAAGTGATATTTTTTATGTTTTTCCAAAGAAGTCTATTGTTTTTGACAGCGTTAGTAATTTGATCCCTATTATATTTTCTTTTTAACTTTTTAATGAGATTATTGCAGTAGTTTCTATAACGCGTGTATGTCATTTTGGCAATTTCACTGTGAGGATCATTTAGTGCCTTTTTCTGTAATGCATTACGATTCCGAATACATCTCAGAATACCGTGTGTAATCCAGGGTTTTAATAAACGTTTACTGCTTGGAATGTTGATAGTGCGCGTATTAGCAGTCAAAGATTCAGTTATCTTTTCTATTAAAGACATTGTAACTATACTGGGGTCATCAATAAACAAAAGTTCAGCTAAATTTTTGTTTTGCAAATATAGGAGAGCGCTGTTAAAATCTACAGTAGTTTTAGTTTTATTAGGAGTAATTTTGTCTTTTGTTTTTGCCAAAGAAAGAAAGGTAGTATAATGGTCTGTAGTAGTAGTGCGTAATATAGCTATAAATGCAGATATTTTTTTCGGATTCATTTTAAGCATGAAATGATCAAGACAATTCGTGCCTCTAGTGGGTAGTGTATGCCCAGCCAGAATACCGTATGACGATAACATAGTAAGGTAGTTTACCCTATTTTTGTGTTCGTAATATTGTTCAGTTTCCCTGGGTCTTAGGTTAATATTTATATCCCCTGTGATCACAATGTTTCTTTTTTGCACATTAAGTGATTCCAGATGTAAACCTAGAGAGTCAACAAAGTTTTCTGCGCTTAAATTTGCAGGGGATCTATATACTCCAAAGACAATGTTATTTAGCACCTCAATTTGGAGACATGATGCGTGTAAAAGCTTAACTTCAGTAACTTTATGTTTTATAGATTTTTTCACATACGCGACGACTCCGTCGTGTTTATTTAAAAGATTTGTGGTAAAGTAGCAATTGTAGTTATCAAGTTGTGGTATAGTTTTATTTAAGTTTAGTTGGCATTCCGTTAATATGATGACATCTGTTTCAAATTTAAGGCTAGAAAGTGTAAGTAAAAAATCGTCGAAATTGCAGCAAATGCCTCTAATATTCTGTGATATTATTGTAAAATCGTTTTTGTGTATGGATGTATGTTTCTCAAGATCTGTACAGTCGCATGTGACCGATTTAGCGAGCTGTATGTTGTCTATTTCTTGTAGTGTTTGTAAAGATTCACACGCGACAGCCATTTTTAAAATAATAAGTAATAATAGTCCTTGCAGGCCTTTGCTTAAAATGTGTGTTGTGTGTCGGTATGATGTTTGTGTTTGTCTTGAGTGTGATTGTGTTTGTTTGGACATATATTTTAGAAGTGTGTTTATTGTAGTGTTGTCTAAAGTAATTGATGGAATTATGTGGATTTTGTTGTTTTTTGTAGGAGAGTGTGATTTTAAAATTAATAATACAATTTTCGTTTAAAGCTAATAAATTAACTAGAATTATACAATCCAAAATTATAGAGAGGTAAAAATACTGGAAGTTATGATTTATTTCTAATGCTGGTGAGATCGTTCTCTGATTTGATCTGCACTCGTTCGTTATCATCGAGGCGTAGAAAAACCGCTCCACGAAAAATCCAGCACGTGTAGCCATTTGTTTTGGCAAATTCCCGGACTTTTGAAAATAATTTGGCGGTTTTTTTTGTGACACTCTCAGACACATAGATAGGCTTCCTTTCTCCTTTCAAGTTAAAATGTCCAGTATGAAGCTTATCACTCAATCCTTTATCTTTGTTGAATTGTTTTGTAGCTGATTGAACCTTTTCTTTCCTTAGTACTGTAGAAAACTCGGCAATAATAGTACCTGTGCTATTCGATTTTTCATGTGGCTTGATTCTATATATATCTTTGATGTCTGTATCCTTGATCTCAGCATCAACTATCTTGCCCAACTCAAACATAAAATTGCTGAGTTCCAATTTCCCTTCAAACTTATTCTGGTCGGAAATCAGTTTTGGTACGTTTCGAATTTCAATTGTTGCTGAACAGGTTTTCTTTTCAAAATAATCTACTCTTTCTTCCAGCGCAATAATCCTTTTCCTGTCCTCCTTCTTCTCGTTTTGTAGCGATTCAATTTGCTTCAGAGCCATGTCGTATTTCTCTGATAAAAAAACTGATACTTTCTTTTATCTCTTCGCTCTGTTTCTGTAAGTTCGCTTGCAACTCCCTAAAGCGTGCATCTTGTTCAGTTGCCAGAGAGCTGAATAGTGTACGCATTTCTTGCATGACGTCTCCCATATTCACAGCATTCGCAGTTTTAACCTGAGGAGGCGTTCTCAAAGCTCGTCTTTTATTAGTCCTACGGGAAACATTCTCATATTCATTTGTATGTTCTTCCAGATCCTGTTCAGATTCATATTGCAACATACTTGCTCGCTCCTTTAGAGGTTCTTTGTCTTTTAGTGGTGTACTACTCTGGCTTGACATGGCTGGCTCAATTCAGTTTTACTGACTAAAACCCAGCCATGATCCTTCCTCGCCCTTTTACGTTCCGGGGCCACGGTATCTCTTTCGAACAGTCCCGCAAAGTAAAAGTATCATCATCATCATCATTTCAGCCGAAAGACATCCAGACATAGGCCTCCCCCAAGTGTCGCCACATTGACCGGTCCCGTGCGACTCGCATCCAAGGAATTCCCGCAACCTTCACCAGGTTATCGGTACACCTAGTGGGACTCTAAACGCATTGTCTTCTAGTTCGCGGTCACCACTCCAGAAATTTTCGGCCCCATCCACCATCCGTTCTGCGAGCAATTTGCCTTGCCCACTGCCACTTAAGTATGGGATCATACATACCGGGATAAAAAGTATTCCTTATGTTAATCCAGATTCTATACTATCTATGTGTTAAATCCGTTAAGTCGTTTTATGCGTGTAAAAAGATAGGTAGGTAGTAACAAACATGTACACATACAAACTTTTTCACATTTGCGTACTAAATCTAAAAAAACTGTTTTTTTTTTCTCATCATCATCAGCCTTATAATGTTCCCACTGCTGGGACACAGGCCTCTTCTCTATGAGAGGAAATGGGCTATTATTAATCCACCACGCGGGCCCAGTGCAGATTGGTAGATATCACATGTCTTCGAATTTTTTGGTTCTAGAAAATTCCGTTTTCCTCACGATTTTTTCCTTTGCAGTTTTGAGAGCAGTGATGAAATAAATTACACAAAGTAATGCGCCTGTCTGGGTTCAAACTCACGACTGTTGGTATGTCGGAGCCGTCACCACTGGGCCACCGCTGCTAAATATAATAATAATGTAATGTTTTTCTTTTCTAACTCACCCATAATTTTTCCAACATATCGCCATAAACACGAACATAAAATACCAAACTAAAAAGCCTCTATAATATTAAATGCTATGAAAAATATTTAGTTTTAATACCGCTAGACAAAAATATCCAGGTCTGAAAGCAGGACACAAATCCCATCGTCATGCATATGCACATGCACATATGGGCCCACCCTCCCGCCCTCATGCATATGCACACATACAAAACAAGTGAGAAATAATTAGCATGCCATGCAACCAAATATCAAAACATAACAATAACAATGCATATACACTGTTGAATGACCAAACAAATTTAATACCATCACCACTTCTAAGTATGATTGCAGGTAGTTCGACACAGATGTCTTTGTGACGTTGTATCGACCGTTATAAAAGCGTCATCGAAACGGTATATAAAGGGCCGACAGCGGCGCGACTAGCTCATTCGAGTTGGAACGCTCGACGAGTCAACAACTCCTGAGGATGCCCCGTGGAGGGGCGAAACACGTGTTGAGTAAAGGTTTGGTTGCATGGCATGCTAATTATTTCTCACTTGTTTTGTATGTGTGCATATGCATGAGGGCGGGAGGGTGGGCCCATATGTGCATGTGCATATGCATGACGGTGGGATTTGTGTCCTGCTTTCAGACCTGGATATTTTTGTCTAGCGGTATTAAAACTAAATATTTTTCATAGCATTTAATGCCATGGATTTCCGCAAAGTAACGCCTGATTCCATAACTTACCTCTATAATATTTCCAAGCTGAAACACACCGGGGCCGCGGGGCAAGCTGAGCTCATGCAAGCAGTCCCCACGTGCCTCCATTACTAGCACATGGCGAGAAATAACCGATACCTATAACATTTGTATTATTTACACGTTAAGGCCTTCGTGGGTTATGTTATGTATTAGATAATGTTGGTTTAGTGCAGTGGTTCCCAACCTTTCTTAGACCAGGGACCACTTTGGTATGTTCTTTGTTAACAGGGACCATACGGGTCCTAGATAAACATGGACACCGACAGGATGACTTAACTCACACTATACAAAAATTGGATAAAGTGATGAGAATCTTTAGAGTTAAGATAGTGATGGATACAAAAGCGATCGAATTGAGTTCGAAAAATTTAGCAATCACTTAGTATGAGATTCTCAAAAAAAATTAGATGTTTGCCTCTGATAGGTTCAATTAGGTAGGGTTGAGATTGCATCTTCTGTGCAAGTTAAAAAGTACGAATAACGTTTTAATCTTTCGCGGACCGTAGTCGAGGCTCCTGCGGACCACAGGTTGGGAACCAGTGGTTTAGTGGGTGAAATATGTGTTGTAGAGATGGATAATTGTGGAGTAAATAGTAAATGAAATTTGATTGAAAATTAATAGGCCGGCACAAATGTGGGGGTATGACGTCTTGACTTATGCATGACATCTACTCTACTCGAGCAGGTAAATGAGGAAAAATTGTCCCTCAGCGGACACGGGACGTAACCAACGAACCAACCACCAAAGCAACCTTTTTGGACACCAGTGGGTTTTACCAAACTTTATTACTAGTACCGAATTGTATAACGGGCTGGTGTCCTCGCAATTCCTCGTCTAAAGCGCGTATTTTGCGTTTGTTAAGCTTTTTTACGTAGTACTGAGTATTTTAGATACCGATTAAAATACGTCTATTCTGAGCTTTACTTTTCCTATTCACACTTGGTTTATAGATTATTTTATCCTTCCATCTTTATAATTTTACTGAGAAATGGTTCTGCCCAGCGTGCTATGTGACAACTAAAGCCAGATAATATAACATCATTCTCAGCCCATAGCTATTTATGAGATTGCTTTTCTACTACTCTTATGACAGGGCATAACATGTACATTTAAATTACATTAAACATGAAGGCGCGCGTGGCGGGCCTCTCAAAATGTAGAAGGTGCCACCGGGGCGATGGTCGTTCGGAGAACGGAAATAAAAAGTCTAAATGCACTGTAAACTATTTACACAAAAAAGTATGTACATTATAAGAACTTAATAAAATCAAAAAAATCAAAATCAAATTCAAATGAAGTGACAGAAAATTTCAAATCAAAAAATAAATAAATATGGTGTCGCAGCACCGGCCAGTAACAAAACGAACGCCGCCTCCTTGGTCGCGGCCTAGTGATGAGTAGTGTTAGGCACTACATACATATATTCAGATCCATGTTAACCAGTTGTTACGGTAATATCTAACCGCTGTATCGCGGCGTAGCGTTATCTTGTGAACGGTTGCCAATGTGGTTGATCTGATACCGGTTTATGTCTGAGCTTTTTCTGTTTCGTGTTTATCGTTGCGTTGCAATGCCTTTTGTTTTCTTTTATGGTGAAAAGGCAGCCCGTAAAATTCAAATTTTCTAGGTTTTGTATCTGGTTGAATGTTGATTAATATATGATTCGCGGGCGTACCAATTATACCTTTAAGGAGTTAAGTTGTAATCATTAAAATCATCATTACTTGTGTTTCTTTTTATGATCATTTAATCCTATTGAATGACTATTTCGTGAAAAAATCACCATTTTATTTGCTTAGTTTAAACCTTGTATTTATACTTTTGAATACCGTTAAGAAACGCTGCTCGCATTCATTGATGAAAAGTAAAATACAGAACCAACTTTAGCCTTATTTTAAAACATCCCACGCTAAAACGAACAGCCTATAACCCAACTCTAAGGATTCAAATATCCACTTTGATTAATTCTCAGTCCAAAAGTGGCAGGTCTTGTGATTTATTATTAGTACTGAAAATCTCTTAGAACAAATCCTTGGAATAATCTGTGAATAGATGGATGGTATTACAAAGGCAGAGTAGGTATTGGAAGCTGTTCTGTTCAGACATAAATGTAAATGGCATCCCATAGGATTTGAGCGTGCCTGCCGCAGACTTCGACCGAAATATGAGATGTACATTTAATGTTGTCGCACAGATAGCAATTGTACCCAGTACTAACTAGTTTGTGAAAGTCGGATAGGCCGTCACTCCATGTAAAATACTGGTATTTAACTGCATGCGGACTGGGCTTCAATTCTGTTATTACTATAGTGTCAGAATAGTCGATCATTGATTTCATATTGATCAAGTTCTGTCAAGTTTTGACAAGTTTGGTAATCTATTAATATAATGGCGTCATTACGAATTTTCAATGGTCAACCATTGACAGTCCATTGAGAGAAATGCCATAGAATGGTAATCTCGTACATTAGTCAAATCTATTATAAATGAAATCTAGCATGATTAAATGTTCGCATTCAGTAGCAGATTTTGAAAACCATTTGTAGTAAGGGTTTTATAATAATGGCAATAAGGCAATGTAATGACATTGCCTTATTGCCATTATTATAAAACACAATTTTATTACGAGACCATTGATCGACCATTGTGAATTTACCAGATTACGAACTTAAGCAAAATGACTATGGGATTTGAATGGAATCGTGTTGGAGTGACGAATTTATAAAAATAGCAGAATTGGGCCCCTGGAAGCTTAACCCAACATAGTTCGGAAAAAGCTAGGCTAATGTTTATGATAGCAATGAATGAATAATTTTAATTCTTATTTTGAATTTCGAATTCAAATTCGTTTTTCTTTTTTTAAACAATTTCAGGCAAATATGCCGCTTAATACTACGACCGTCACCCAGCCCAACTATGTATAATAAAGCATCGGTTGCTAACCGTTAAAACAAATATTTGGTGCAATATTACCTAGTACTCCTAGCTCTGCTGTTTCATTTGTTCATCAAAATATGTAGTTGTTGTTTAAATAATTATATCCAGTTTAAGGATCAGACTTACCAGTTATGCTATGTAAACTACCTGTCTGTACTTTCAATCCAAATTAACGTTTTACAAAAATTCTTCCTCACAACTTACACATACCACACAAAAAAAAAACTTCAATCCCTCTTAATCTCGTTCACAATCTTTTTTCCATTAACAAAACCTGAGATTATGTAAAAGGCACACGCTACAAAGACTAATATATCTTGTACAAGGTCGCGACGAAGCAACATGACACTGACAAGCCAAGCTGACGTATGTATCACGTTGTGTGGAAGTTAATATGCATTAACTGCCAACCCTGCTATAGGGTTGGTACGTGAGGAATTATGAGACAGCTCTAGGTGGTTGAAAATGGCTGTGACTTTATTTGCGTAGGTGTGACTGTCAGAATTGTAGTTGTATTTGAGGTTTTTGGCAAAATAATACTTATGAACTTTGTTTGAAGATGTTTAAAGATAAGAATACTATTTATGCTAATTATTCCTCAACCAATTCACGTCCACTGCTTGGCATAAGCCAGTTTCAACCACCTCCTCCATCAGCAACAACCACAAATCCTACAATGCTTGAGGAAAAGATGGTATGCGGAATCTTAAAAAATTAAGCATTTTCTTCGAAGAATAAGATTTTGGCTCTAACATAAGAGCACACTGGTTATATCTAAGGGTTAGGCAAAAGTGTATGGTAGGTAGATACATTCGGGCAAGGAAGGAACATGGATAGTTTTTAGTCAGTAAAAGTCTGACACTCCCTCCCGCTCCGCCCAGAGTGGGAGAAGGCATTTGATGATTTCCCATCCGAAAAAAAAAAGGTAGAGACATTTATTCATATTTTGCAAGTAGGTCAGTTGATGCATCCTTGGTTTTGTGATCTGACAAACGCTACTGCGAAGCATGAGGTCCTGCATTTTATTCCCATGGAGCTAGGATTTGTGAACACACAATACACAATCACCAGACCCAGACTCTCATTCACACATTTCACCTGATGATAAATTGTGGATGCGTTAAGAATCACTTAAAACAAAATTGTTTCAACGAAACTTTCCATTCTTTCGTGTCTTAAAAAAAGATGACAACAAAGTAATTAAACCTCACCTATTACAGAAACCCAACTTTCACACAATCAACAGAAAGTTAATCGGTATTAACTTCCAGCCCTACACCTAGGGTTGCGGCATTCAGGTTTACCTGGTTTGGATTCCGATTGGAACCGCAACTATCCGCTTTCAACCGAAGCTTGCATTGCCAATTGAATCATCGGTCGTTTAACCAAAAATAGGAGGTGGAATATTTTCAAAATATTATGTTAACTGCTTTAGAACTGCGGTGAAAATCAAACGATTTTGGTTAAAATTATTGAAACCATAACTTTAAATAAATAAATATAAATTGGAAACATACTTTTCACTGTTTTTTCTCACATTTTTTTTATGGGTAAATCATTCTATGGAATAAATCTTAAGATATTATCTTATTAACTATGCCCAGTGACGTAAGTCTCGTTACTCGAAAACATTTGGACCGACTCCCATAGACACTAGAAAAATGTACAGGAAAATTATTTAAATATAAATGGCGTAAATGATAGCGTAATGGTTGACAGAGGAGAATGGAAAAAAACACGGGTTTCACTGACTCCAAGTAGCATGGGACGACGGCACAGACACGAGGCATTTTTTACTTAGATAAAAATGCAAATAAATGTACTATAATAAATTACTGTTAATGTTATTGCTAGCCTGCATTATCCCACTGCTGGGCAAAGGCCTATCCCCATGATTTCTAGTTGTTTCGATCTAGGGCTAATGTCTGCCGCATGTCCAATGAGCTGTGGGCCAAAATAAACACTTTCTGGAAACCTGTTGCAGTCCTGACGAGCTGGACAAAACCATATACATATAATAACACCACGCGTAAAAATCTTAAACTTCTACTGTAACAACCCTACCAGCTAAAATGGTAGGGATGACACACTTTAAATTAAAATAAAGCTTGATTGTAATACCTTGTATAGCAACTGTCTACCTTGTATAATTTCATTTAGTGGTTATGCCTGTTTCACTAAGTGTTATTTTAAACTTGAATGAGGTAGCTTTGTCACAATGAATACTGTTCTATGTAGCGTAAAAGGCTTAAAGAAGAAATAGCCCGTTTGATAGCTTAATAAGAAATTCAGATTCACTTTTATTCAGATGTCTTGGTCATTTTGAGGTTTTGAACTTAGTTTAACAAGTATCAATACGTTTTTATGAATTCTTAAAATACTACATACATAGGAAAACATCGTGAGGAAACCAGCATGCCTGAGAGATGTTTCTCGAAGAGATAAGCCCAAGGGAACGCTATCTTGAGCTTGGTGGCGAGCGAAGCGAGCCGGCAACCGCCGTAGCGAGGTATAAAGTCACGATAGGTTCCGGTGGTAGGTAGGTCCTAAGTGTCATGTAAAGTCAAATGAGAGGCCCGTGGGTGGTATAAAAATCTGACACCAGGTAAAGCACTAACTACACGATATAGATAAAGACAAACTCGCTCGTTCACATAAAGAAACCCACGTCACGGGACTGGCAGAAGCTGAAGTACTTCACCGGTTACAATCCTTTTTTGTTCCATCAAGTGGCTCTATTGCTTCTGTATTATATGAACAAACTGTGTATGTAGGTAAGGATTGTAACAGTCCTTACATACACATTTTGCTTCGCCCACTTTCGCTTTCTTTTGACATCAATTTGCCAAAAAATTGGAATATTAGGAAAAAATACCACAATTAATACAGAAGCAATAGAGCTACTTGATGGTAGCAAGTACTCAATACAATTACGTTATGACCTATTAACATGAAAAGCACTGACCTTCCAAAAACTCACAACTAAATACACAAATTCTAGACCATCAAAATCTTCATTCCGTTCGAACAGTCAAATTCGGTGTGGACCTTAAAATCTATGAAAGAAGCCTCAAGAAAAAAATAATTTAATATCACAAAGGGCACCCAAATTAAAATATAACTATTCTTTTTACGAATTCCTTTATAATTTTAATAACAAGGGGAAAAGAACGCAGAACAAACCTTCAAGAATAATAGATACCTATTAATTTTAGAGCGATGGCCCCCAAAGTTCATAACGTCTCTCCCTTGGGGGCACCAATTACGAAGACGAATATTATACAAGCCTGTAGTGAATGGGGTATATCTTTATGCTTTTATTTATCAGGTAAGGAGGTACATGATACTCGTAGTTACTTAAAAATGGTTTCTTATTGATATTTCTATCATACTCGATGTGACCTGAGGAACTCTTGGCAAAAATAATAACAGCCGCTCGGTTTGATCTTTAGGTTAGGCCGTGCTTGCCTAGGTTGGTCTGTGGATGGGTGACCACCCTTACATACCGAGTTTCCTCCGTGCCTTGGAAAGTACGTTAGGCTGTTGGTCCCGGCTGTCATTTGTCCATCTTTGACAGTCGTTACAGGTAGTCAGTGGCCCAAAAAGTCTGACACCAGTCTTACCAAGTGGTATCGTATTACCCAGTATTAACTGGGTTGTGGAGGTCAGATAGGCAGTCGCTCCATGTAGAATACTGGTAATCAGCTGCATCCGGTTAGACTGGAAGCCGATCACAACAAAGTTGGGAAAAGGCTATGCAGATGATGATGACTCGATATGACCTGTATATGAATCGCATGTGACTGAAAGTATGATGAAAAGTAATCTAAATTTTAATAGATGGAGAGGAAGAGGAAGACCATGGAAACGATGGATGGATTTTATGAAGAATAGTGTGAAATAAAAAGGAGTAAATGATTGAGTGACGGTTGAAAACAGAGAATGCAAGAAAAAAACGTTTTGTGCCGACCCCTAGTAACATTAGACAGTGGCAAAAAGATGATGATGACCAATGCACAAGAAATGGCCTAGTGAAAATGACCGTAACGTGCCTGTCATTTTTTGTAAATTCGAACAAAGACAGGAAATAGGCTTATATATGTTTGCAATGTTTTTTTAAAGTGAAAACTTATATAGGCGCGTTGAGCACTTTTTGAGTGAACAAAAAATCATGATACTCGCGTGACCGTCACCTAACGATTCGTAGCACTCGTAGCCGATCCGCTACGGCGTAGCACCACTTAAGCGTGCACATCTATCCCCAAAGACTGCCCCGCCCGTTTTTTTTTTTTGTGATTGGCAGAAATAGTCACCAGTATCACAAATAGTACGGTTTGAAAGGTTTGAAGAATAAACAAACTATGAAGCCGATTCAGGTTATAAAGGGTGTAAAACACCTCTTAACGAAGCCGAAAGGCACTTATTTTCCCCGTCAGCGTCATTGCGATCATTTTTTTGTTCACATACCTGGGTAAAGGTACAAATTTTTGACAAGATTTTTTTTAAATACAAATTTTTATTTTAAGATTTAATCCATCCATCAGCACAATGTTTTGAGTGCATAACATTGAGTTAAACCTACCATGATTTTTCTCCCAAAAAAATAAGTTTTTTTCCAGCAATATTTTTTGCGTAAAGTTACTTAGTTTGATGTACACAATGCTTGGTTGACGGCTTCGTGATGAGGTGGTTTACACCCTGCAGAATAAAAGGCTGCTTTAAGTCCGCCTCTGTACTTTTGTGCTTGAAGTGTTAAATAAATAAATAATGGTATAACACAAACACCTAAACAGAGCCACAGAGCGTAGTTAGTGACATCATTTGCTAATTATCTAATTAATATTGACTTTAATTAAGAAATCAGAATCAAAAACTCCTCGTCGATAAGCTATTACGGAACTTAAAACGAATTCCACCAGTCCTTTTGATGTTTGATAAAACTTATTACATGCCTGAATTAATTCTTATCTACATATCAGTAAAGTTTTAATAAGAAGGTGCCAAAGAGACATGAACGGTATAAAAGAGGACGAAAGGTACTGAATACTAAAACTTTGAAAGCGAACTGTTAAAGAATAATTGAATTTTTCTTAAAGTCAATTATCCTAAATTAATATTAACTTTTCTTTGTCGATGTCTAGGCAATTTTATACTTTGAAAATAATCTATTTTGTAGTTCAAAAATAATCTTTACTCGTTTAATTTACATCTTTTTATTAGTTGGGCCTGCGGCATTTGGTTTTTTAGTTTTGCGGTCTACATTTTTAACCCTTACTTTTAATAAAGTAAGTTTTATTTTATTACAGACTGTGCTAATTGAAAACTCTGTGTTGATAATAACAATCACGTAACAATACACCGTGTTCCTGAGGATATTATTATACATTAATTTTGAATAATACTTCTATAGCTCTTGTTAAACATATCGTACAAAGGAAGTAGTAGTTTAAATGGCATAGTTTTTAAGTTATTGGTAATTTAAGTTTAACCAATTTAATTATGTTGTGCTGTGAGAAACAGTCTTTATTTGTGAGATGTTGCCACTTTGTGCAACCAAAATTATCAAACTGAATTTAGAAGACTGAAACTGATTTTTGTTATTTTTTTTTTTTTACGTTAGAGGCATTTTGTGTTGTGTTGTGATAAAATGAGTTTGTAATCTAAGATGAATACGATATGTTTTTACTTATTGCCACT
This sequence comes from Xestia ashworthii, assembly GCA_950022955.1. NCBI lineage: Eukaryota > Metazoa > Arthropoda > Insecta > Lepidoptera > Noctuidae > Xestia > Xestia ashworthii. Next base: position 20,132,795 of record OX465555.1, read on the forward strand.
AAAAGTAAAAAAATGGTAAAAAATAAAAAGATGTAAAAAAAAATGTAAAAAATGGTCAATTTAATGGTCTGAATAACATGCCGAAGTTAATGTATAACCTCAGGAACACAGTGTATATATTTTCAGTTTAACTAAGTTGAACAACGATGGAGACTTTTTGAAGTACTACTCAACGAAACACTAAAATCTATTTTATAGAATAAAAAAAATAAAACATCATGCCTGTAATCGTCGAAGAAATAAGCAGAGGAGTACCAAATGGTACACCCACATTTCGCCAATTATGTTTAAGTCCAATGTAATAGGGAGCGATCCTATTGCCATCAACTGGGTACCAATCCAGACTACGTGCAGCTACTAACATATTCCTGACGGAAAAAATAATTTCCCCGACCCGGAAATCAAACTCAGGACTTCATGCTTAGCAGTCGCAGTAAAGCGACCACTTGACCAAGGAGGCAGGAGAATAAAAACAAATGTTTTCAAAAATAACTATAATAGAGAGCAAAGACGTAGAAGTTACACTTCACCAGCTACAGCCCACATTTCACCAATTCCACATAATTTACGTAAAATAACCTCAAAATTGTAACACAAACTTAGTTCTACCAAAAATCAAATAAAGTGACAATAAATCATCCCCGCCCACAAGAACTTAAAGTAACACCTACCTCCTTGTCTTTGAGCACTTAATTAAACACTAGCTATTAGACATTTTCAATAAAGTGTAGAAGGCCTTAATTACCTAGTGTTAAAATGTGCTTTAATCCAAAATAAACAGTAAACTAGAGTAATTAATTTCGGTTCGCACCGGGCCGCGAATTTTAGATGGGGAAAGTTCTTAAAGTTTCTACCAAGGTATTCTATGCGTAAGTTTCTTGCATATTTAAAATAACTTAAAGTTATGAGTTTTGGACCTTTATTTTCAAACGAAATGCACATACACCCTGTATGTGCATTTCGTTTGGACAATCATCCGCAGACAGTACTTTCACAGTTTCTATATCTCGTGACTGGGACTGTAGCTACATTTAATTTTTATCTTTGTTTCGACAATTCAAAAGCGCCTGTAATTGGCCTACTTGAAATAAATGCTTTGATTTTGATTCTGATTTTGACTAATTTAAATAATATTCCACCGGATTTTTTTGGTGGTGAGAGCAGCGGTTGCCCAGTGGTGGCGGCCCCGAATCACGAACAGTCAGTCGTGGGTTCGAACCCAGACAGGCGCATTACTTTGTGTAATTTATTTCATCACCACTGCTCTCAAAACGGTTAAGGACAACATCGTGAAGAAACCGGCATGTCCTAGCACCAAACATTCGAGGGCATGTGACATAATAATATGCACCAATCCGCACCGGGGGCCACTTGGTGGATTATAGCCCATTCCTTTTCATTGAGAACAGCCCGTGTCCCAGCAGTGGGAACATTAAAGGCTGATAATGATGATGATGGATTTATTCTAAGATTTTTTTTTAATTCTTCAATTGCGCTTTTGAAGGAAACAATAGATTATTTGTTCGTTCTTGCCTGCCAATAACCAACTGATCAGTTACTGGGATCAATAGTACTTTTTCTGTCTACATGAAGAACAACTCAACTATGAGATGACAAAATTACGACCGACCAGGATGAAGTTCACCGCGTTCTAATGTCTCTAAAAACAGATAGTGCCCCGGGCTGGGACGGCATAACTGTCAATTTCTTAAAGACCGCTCATGCTCTTGTCGTCCCAATTATAACCCACCTAGCGAACCAGTGCTTTGAACACGCTATATACCCAAACGCCTTAAAACTTGCCTTTATAACACCGGTGTACAAGAGTGGAGACAGAACTAATCCGCCTAACTATAGGCCTATATCTGTACTGTACAAAAGATTAAATTAGGCAATACCATTAGCTCTGAAGAGTCCGTCCAATTCGGAGTAGGTCAGGGTAGTGTGCTCGGACCGACATTGTTCCTCATATATATAAATACCCTATGTAGCATGAAAATTGTGAATGCAAAAATTCTTTCTTACGCAGATGACACTGCTATAGTGTTCAGTGGTGATACCTGGGACAGCGTCCGGATAACTGCCGAGCGGGGACTGGCAAGGATAGCAGCCTGGCTTGACCTTAGCCTCTTAACCTTAAATACTGCCAAAAGCAACTTCATCTGTTTCACAAAGTATAACATCTCTCAACCCCCTCCAGAATTTAAAATTAAGATTCATAAATGCAATTATCCTGTAAACCCAAACTGTTCTTGTACTGTAATCACTAGAGTGGAATCTACCAAATACTTAGGTATTATGGTTGATCAACGTTTATCCTGGCATAACCACACTGAATTAATAATGAAGCGAATACGCAAATTAATCTGGACTTTCAAAATATTACGACATGTTACCTCGAAAAAGCTCCTGCTACAGATTTACATCTCACTTGCGCAGTCCGTCTTGGCTTATTGCCTACCCGTTTGGGGAGGTGCCACAAAGATTAAATTCCTAGACCTCGAGAGAGCTCAGAGATCCCTACTGAAAGTTATGTTTTTTAAACCCTTCAGGTTTTCAACTGAGAATCTTTACCAGATTTCGGATCTTCTGACCGTTAGAAAGCTTTACGTACTTAGTATAATTCTAACTAAACATAAAAACCTAACGTTCAACCCACAGAAAACAAAAGGTAGAAGGAAGAACACGGTTGCTCCCAATGTGTCAGTAAAGTCTACATTCGCAAAAAGACAATTCCCTAGACAATCATCCCACTTATACAATCTAATTAATAAAGAACTTGACATATATCCACTAACCTATCGCAAATGTAAAAACGCTTTGTCTAATTGGCTTAAGTTAAAAACCTATGATGAAGTGGAAAATATGGTGCAATCGATGAGACTGTAATGTGCACATATTTTTAATACGCTATGATATTTATGCCGCTAATGGAACTTTGTGTCCTACATGAATTCCGATCCCAAGACTTGTCGCAGGGTTAGCTTGCAAAAACAAAAAAAAAACACACACACTCACAAAACACTTACATTCACCTAGTACTCACATACACATTCACCTCCACCCCATCTCCTACACACATAACACACATCACAGCGCGTTAATTGACTCTTATAAAACCTATTTTATTCTTGCATTTTTATATTTTTCTCATTTTATATTTTTATATTTGTATAAATTAACTAAATGTCGTGATCAGTTTTCAATAACTTGGGTAAATACTTCAATATAACCTGGGGAGGGGCAGAGCATCCTAAAACAAGCATACTCCTTGCTTAAAAGGATTCTCTCCATTGTAAATATAATAAGTTATCTAAGTTGAAGCAATAAACTTTTTTATTTTTTTTATTTTTTTAAATTCGTTTGAAAATTGTATACCATAGCGAGAAATGATACTCCCATTGGTGAGGTGTACCCATACAAACCACAGATATAACACTGTTGCATATACGAAAATGTAATTTCACAGCAACATATGCAATAGTATGCATCCTATTACGACGCTGCTCTGAAATCACATCAACCACGAAAATTAGAGCAAAGCATTACTCGCGACTTGGGTCTTATTACACATAGCTTAGTTTACTGAAACGTTGTAATATTTAGAACGGTGGATCTAGCACAAACGCGCGACATAAACGTCAAGTGATTTTAAACGATTTCGAAATTGAAAATATTTTTATTCTTCTGCCCTCTTATAAGAATAAAAATATATTTTTAATTTCTAAACCGTTTAAAAACACGTGACGTTGTGTGCGGATTTCAATAATTAAACTGAACATGATCATCATGAGGACATCTTAACGTCGCACGGCGTTCAAGAGCCGTAAGAGCCAATTCTCACTATCGATTAATTTACAGACAGTTTTTGCATAATTATGGTTAACGTATAATGTTGATCGCGTTCAGTTAAGGTCCATGTTCACCGAAAAGATAACCGTCTGATTATCTAAAAACAGCTGTCACTGTGACATGTTCCCATACAAACATGCGTTTTAAACAGCTGTTTTAGATAATCAGACTGTCATCTTCTTGGTGAACATGGACCTTAGTTAGCAAGAGACACCCATCATTGTGCTTTTCGTAAAAATAACAAAAAACGCTCAATAAGGATAGTTCTATTTTTGATTTGAAATGTCCGAATTTAAACTGCTTTAATCGTCGTCCGTTCATGCAAGACTTTAAGGTCTCTGAACGCGCTGGTGTCATCAAAATAACGACTGCGATTGTTCTAACACCGTTGAATTTTTATTAAGTGCCTACTCGCGAGGTATCAAAAGGTGTTGTAAAAAATTTACGTGGACTCCAAAGCAATTTCGTCATACACGAATTCTATATAACATTCTTATAGCACCGATGTGTCATAAAGAGTCGAATTTAAGCCTTTGCATAGGAGACGTACGGCTGTTAGCGACAGGAAGTAATGTACTCGGGTTAGTTTATTAGGTAGGGTGACAGAAAAAATGGGGTCTTGTTCGTGATTTAAAATGGGTTTATCCTAAAATATTTATGGAGTCTTTGAAAACTATTTAACAAAATATAAAATATTTTGTCGCTTTTATTTATGTAGGTAAATAATGTGACAAATTATAATCTGACTTAAACATTAAACACAATTTTTTAAACTTCTCTTTTTCCCTCGGTTCTTTAGTCGAAGTAATGTCGAAGTAATGTTTCCATTTGAAACTAGGTCTAACGCAGCGTCACTACTACTACGCCATTCGGGTCGCCGGGAGTATTGGTCTTGTTTTATTATTTTGCTTAGCATTTCTGCCTACATCTATATACATATAATAGAAGCGTTTTACCTTACAATAAAACGCATATTAATTTACTTACCTTATTCGAAGCTTATTTAATTGAGATAGGCCCTACGTTTCCCGCCTTACATTTCTGTATATCTATCTCTTTCTAGCACGTCACTTCCGCTTGGCAGTGGTAGGGAGGCTTGCTAAACGAGACTCGCGATTTTGATTTCATTGAGTCTAATTACCAGGCAGAGCTTGTTCATAAGCTTCGAATAAGGTAAGTAAATTAATATGCGTTTTATTGTAAGGTAAAACGCTTCTATTAATTTGACTTGACCGTTATTCGAAGCTTATTTAATTGAGACGTGTTTGTTATCGCCTGGTGGAAGTGACGGAGACGCCAATGTGAGTTATTTAGACCATAACTAAAATGTAATGTAGGTATGATGTAGTAAAACAGTAAGTTTCAAAAATGCATACAAATAGATTAGATCTAATAAGATCGACGTAGGCATTAATAAAAGAGGGTGTAATTAACAGAAAGTATATTATCATGATCCAAACAATAACACCTCTTAGGTACTCATAGAATTAAATCAGGTACTTAAATACATAATTTCTAATCAACTGGATTAAATAAAGCAGTTACAGAGGGAACGTTTACAGTAGACATCACCTCACGTTTATAATATTTGCAAAAGGTATTTTGTGATCGCCAGTTACCTCTAGCAAGAATCTCCTCAAGCGGATAATTATCGAACCAATTTTTTGAGGCCACAGCTGACCTAAAACTCCCAGGAGATGCCTTAATACCGGCTTCTACTAATAGGGACTTGATCCAGCCTGCAATTAGGGTTTTCGATGCAGGTTTAGGTTCACCTCTAATGTTAATAAACAAATTACTACAATTTGCAGCATTTCTACGGTTCTCAAGAAGCGAGATCGTATGCTTAGTCCAGTAGACCGGGTCCAAGTTTTTGATATCTACATTAGAAATTAACCTCCAACCCGATTGTCTATAATCTACAGAATCAGTTTTTGATCCGAAAACCGGCCAAAAAACTAATACATCATTTTGATTAGAAAAATTATTAGAATCAACTCTGAGCAAGGTTAAATCATGGATTCTTCTCCCGGAGCAAAGGAGAAGTAGAGCAGCTGTATGTCTCTGCACTTGAAAAATATTATTTTCATCAATGCGTTTACCCTCTAGGAAACTAGCGAGGTCGTTTATGTTCCAAACCGGGGCCTTGACATGGGAGACAGGTTTATGTAACGCTATAGATTTAAGAACATGTTTTACTAAGACATTTGAGCTTAACTGGCCGGACGATTCTGGGTTGCAAAGGGTTGCTACCACAGATTTGTGTAACAAAATGGAATTGTACGATAAATTATTAATTAAATGGAGATCAGTTAAAAATCTAGCCAAATCGCTTGCTATTGGAGTTGAGGGGTTAACCTGGTGCGTTTCACACCAAACTAGCCATCTTTTCCAAGCAACGCTATAAACTTTACGTGTTGAGGGACGCCATGATTTTTCAAGAAGTTCTAATTGACTTCTATTCCAGGATGTTAGCATCCCAGACCACCCCCACATTTCCACACTTCCAGAGTCATGTCGTGGACGTTCGGTGGTAGTCCTGTTGTCGTGTCGATCAGGACTTTGTCTAGGTGATATAGCGTAAACGGGGGTGCTAGGGCACGCAATTTGATGTCGGGTCGCCAAAAAACTCGTTCCCATCGTGGAACTACTAGCAGGTACGTTCCCTGTGCTTGATTGAGATAACCCAGGACCTTGGGAATCAGAAAGGGTGGAGGGAAAACCCACGCTAGGTTGTAATTCCACATCTGAGAGAACGCGTCGTAAAACAGGGCTTGGTCGTCGTTTTGGTCCAAGGACACGTAATTCGCCACCACATGTGCTCGGTTGGATGAAAATAGGTCGATCAGTGGAACTCCCCATTTGGAGAATATTTTGTTTGTGCATTCTGCAATCAGATGCCATTCTGGAGTTGTGCGTAACCTCGACAAGTGATCCGCGTGGCCGTTGTATATTCCTGGTATATAAAAGATGTTCATGTGAATTTGATAGTCCTCCGTTATTTGGAAAACTTTGTAAGTTAAGTCCAAGAGAAGTGCCGACTTGGTGCCGCCCTCGTGACGGAGATATGCAACTACCGACTTGTTGTCGCTTTGAATCAAAACTGTCTTGTGTCTCAGGAGCTGAAAATGATCTTCCAAAACTTTTAGGATTGCTAACATTTCCTTTTGGTTGCAATGAAGATCTTTCTCGGCTTCTGACCACAGACCCGAGAGAGAGAGATTGTCCAGGCGAGCTCCCCAAGCGATGTCCGACGCATCTGTTGTGAGGAAATGAGACGGAGGTGGCGTGTGTATGGCCGACGGAAGATGACAATTTTGGCGCCACCATATCAGATTGTCTATGGCAGCAGGAGGTAAGGTGTGTAGTGACCTGTGCTCCGACTTTAAGATTTCGTTCAGTAGGTTCAGAAGCGCTCGAAAGTTGAGTCTTCCTTTCGGAACTGCAAAGCTGGCAAAATTGAGTAGACCGACTAGGCTCTGGAGCTCCTTGGGAGTTGTACGTTGCTTCCACAACAAATGGCAGATTTTGTCTGCAAGTCCGGGATTTTTTTCCTCGGGAAGGCGCTTTCGATTCGTCCATGGATCCCAATGAATTCCTAGAAACGATAGACTTTTTGACGCTGTGATTATCGACTTTTTGTAATTGATCAGCCAGCCCAACGTTTCCAGAGTATCGAGTACAACCTTCACATGACTCCGAAGCTCGTCTTCGTCTTGGTGAGCGATCAAGAAATCGTCGAGATAAACTATTATCTTGATACCCCGTTGCCTGAGTGTCTGGGCTATCCAATTTGTAAGCGCAGCAAAGGTCTTGGGCGCTGTGCTCAGGCCAAAAGGTAAGCAGGTCATTTCTAGCAATTCGTTGCGATAAATTAGGCGCAAAAACCTTCTGTGGCTGCGAGCCACAGGTAAATGAAAATACGCCTGCGAGAGGTCGATTTTGCAAAGCCAATCCTGCGGTTGTAGGAAATCGGGGATGCGATATGCATTTATCAGCTTGAATCGATCCGTTATGATGTAAGAATTCAGTGCCTTTAAATTGAATATTGGTCGAGTTGAGCCGTCGCCTTTGGGGACAAGAAACATCGATGACAGGAAGCTCGGCGAAACAATAGCTCGCTCTAGAACTCCCTGTTCTATCATTTTGTTTATAACAGATGTCATTACGGCTGATTCTGGAACAACTATGTTGGTTCCGACAACGCTTGGGTGAACAAGCGGTGGCTTCTGGTAAAAGGGTATACGATACCCTGTTATTATTTTTAGAATGTAATTTGGTGCATTCATTTGTTCCCATTGGTCTCGAAACCGTAGGAGACGGCCCGCTCTGAACGAGTCAATACTTGCGTCGTTTGTTGTCCTTATTCTGCTGGGGAGGAGATGATGCGCGTCTGCGCCCGTACCTTGGCTGATTATTTTGTCGAGCATTCGATCGGCCTCGAAAGCTATTGCGATTATTCGGTGCGGCCGAATTATATTGAGCAGCATGACCATGAGCGTTGCAGCCACCTTGCGGAGGTGGGTTACCGCTGCCGCAACCACCTTGCGTAGGTGGGTTACTGCTAGCACATTGCGAATGCGCATTACTGTGTTGGCAAACCTGAACTGTACGAGCAAAGCCCTGCGAGGGCTTATTGTAAGGCTTTGGCCCCTGCGAGGGGCCACGAAACTTTTTTGCATCTACCTGCGAGGCAGAAGACGTATTAGCCTTTTGCAATGGCCAAAAACATTTTCTTACCCCGCCAGCTTTTTCTACAGCAGCAGTAAACTTCTCTGCGTTGAATAGGTTGGTACATGTCGGTGGAATTTTCTTTAAGTTGGCCTTCATCAAGGGGTCCTTTGCTTGTTTAATGACACAGTCTCTCCGCATTTGGAGAACCTCAGCACGATGTCCACAAACGATCTGTAATAAGTCTGAAGAGCACTTACTAAACTCCCCTGTGGAAAAAAGACAATTCACCTTTTGAAGCAGTGTGTCGGAATTTAGTGAGTCACTATTCCTTGCCCATATTAACAGTTCTTGAAGAGTTCCTTGCAAAACCTCCCTTTGTTTGAGCACACACATGGTCAAGGCTGCGAAAGCTTTATCAGCATAAACGAGGTGAAGAGGAGACTCATATTCTTTAACTTCCTCGTTAATTTCAATGTTTGTATAACCCGGCGAGTGATTGTACAATTTTTGGGTTTCGGAATACCTAATTTCACTCCAGTCACTTTTATCTAAATGCTGAAAATCACATAGCAACTTCAGATAATTCTCAGAAGTCTTAGGCATCGCAGGCTCCTTCAGCTTTGTTTCAAAAGTTAAAGTAAATTCTTGATCACCACGCGCACAAACACTATCAGGTTCAACATCAAGCATTTGTTCGTAACGATTTTCACTAACACCGGACATAAGTGAGATAGCATCATAATCCAAATTGGTACTCACGTGTTGCCCGGCGTCCTTGCAAACCATTTGTCGACGAAGGCTACGTACCTCCTTAGCTAATTTCCGAACCTTACGTTTGGAGCGACGCTTGCGGTTGCCCCCCTTTTTCTTGTTGCGGCGACTTCTCTTTGGGTTGCCTCCGCTAGACGAGGAACTACTACTAGAATTCGAGCTACTGGAACTCGAGCTACTAGAACTATTCGATCGACTTCTCCGCTTCTGTCCTGAAGGTCCGGGAAGAACATCACTAATTGCCCTATCGGCATTATTACACGAATATTTTCCATTCTGATTATCGAAAGATTAAACTTTGTTCACTTTTTAATTCGAACAAACACCGTTAGGATTATTTTCACTTGTACACTTTCAATTTAAATAAAAAACCGTTAGGATTATTTTCACTCAAACACTTTTTTAAATTCGAATAAAAACCGTTAGGATTATTTCAAGGCAGTAAGTGTCGGCAGTTCAGCACGACACGACCGATCACGGCGGGAAACAAGACGCCAATGAAATCAAAATCGCGAGTCTCGTTTAGCAAGCCTCCCTACCACTGCCAAGCGGAAGTGACGTGCTAGAAAGAGATAGATATACAGAAATGTAAGGCGGGAAACGTAGGGCCTATCTCAATTAAATAAGCTTCGAATAACGGTCAAGTCAAATTAATAAAAGAGTAAAAAAACTGTGTCTGTACATTGAACATATTTAAAAAAAAAAATTGAGGGGGGTTTAGAAACAGTAATAGAGCACGAATCCAAAAAAAAAGTCTGTCTGTTTGTCTGTTTGTTTGTCCACGCTAATCTTCGGAACTACTGGACGGATTTTAATATTTTTTTCTTTGTTGTATAGACATTAAGTCTGGGCAACATATAGGCTACAATTTATCTTGGAAACTTGAACACCTGATGCAGAACCGCTACAGACCAGCTAAAGAAGAGATACAAAAATGACACCATAGCAAAAATTGTTCCACATGATGAGCATTTTCTGCTGAGAGAATAAATTTGAAGATCTGATGTGGAACTCCAAGAGCCCAGCTACACCATAACACATATAGGAATGACGTCTTAGCAAAAGTTGTTCAATCTGATGAGCATTCTCTGTTGACTTATTAAAATCGAAGATCTGGGACACCTGTTGTGGAACTCCAATAGCCCAGCTACACCATAACACATATAGGAATTATGTCTTAGCAAAAGTTGTTCGGCCTGATGGGCATTTCCGGTTGACTTATAAAATCAGTTGATCAGAAACATCTGATGTGAAAATTATTGCAAAGCTGTATTATCTAATCCATGCATCTATATGTCACCGCAAAATTGTCAAACAAGTTAGGTATATTGTAATCTCTCTAGCGATATTGTAATCTCTCTAGCGATATTGTAATCTCTCTAGCGATATTGTAAACCCGAAATATTGTCAAACGAACATACTGCTTACAATAAAACGCATTATTTTTCGTGAAATGCATGCGATGGTAGTCAACTCACGCGGTGTGGAGGGAAGGAGGGGTCCCCCTTGCCCACGGGTACCACTCTCATGAAAAGATAATGTACCATTCCTGAGAAATACCGATTAATATAACCTAACCTTAAAACACTAACTAACCTAACGGGGGGGGGTGCCCCAAGTCCCGATTATGGTAGTAGAGATACTTCCGTATGTTCAGTTGACAATATTTCGAGAGTTTACAATATCGCTAGAGAGATTACAATATAAGGTGTTTGACAATTTCACGGTGACATATACTATAGTAAAAGAGTAAAAAACTGTGTCTGTACATTGAATATATTAAGAAATAATAATTGACGGGGGTTTAGAAACAGTAATAGAGCACGAATCCAAAAAAAAAGTGACTGTTTGTCTGTGTGTTTGTCGCTAATCGTCGGAACTACTGGACTACCATTTATTATTTTATTTTATCGATATGCCTTCGGGCTTATGTTATTTGAGTGTTTAAATTCCTTTTCAATTGATCTTCGTGACTCGGTAGCCTACCCGGTAACGCAGGGGAGCAGTCACTTAGATTTTAATGATCAGGTATCTTCACAACAAAACTATAACCATGCCTAGAAAGAGGTCAAATCTTTCCCAATGTTCCAAAGGAGCTAAAAGATTGAGGATCATAAGATCACAAAAATCTACCGAAGAGCGTCAGGAGAGACTTGATGCTGTTCGAGAACATCAGGCTGCAACTTGCTCCGTGGAAACCTCTTCGGATCGCGAAGCACGCCTGCGTTCTGAGCGTATTTACGCATCTACATCCAGGTCTCTAGAGACCAGTGAAGAATACATGCATGACTGACAGCTGATCGTGAACGTCATGCATTGTCTCGCGAGTCGGAGGCGTTCACGGATAGAGAATTGCGCTTGAGTTCTCAGCGTATCTACGCATCTGCTTCTAGGTCTCTAGAGACAAGTGCGGAACGTCATGCGCGACTGTGTCTATGTGTTGCTCAGATGGGAAAGATCCGTTATTTTCCCGTCCCCGGGCTCTTAGAATTCGACATCAGACGTTTCAGATCTTTGATTTTGACGACCCCGTTGTCGCTGGCATAAGCAACAGGATCCGCGTACGAAGTCGCGGGCAGAAGCTAGTCAGCTAATAAGTAAGTTTAAAGCTCAAAACATTTTAATTTAAATTTAAAATTATCTTAGTTTTTACTTTAACACAAGCATCATTAGGCAAAATTAGTTAGCAGTTTCTTTTTATATTTTTCTTTACGAAATATTACTTGAAATTGCAAACTTTCCTAAGTAACTACTTACTAAATAAATTAAGAGAAAATAAAAGCTAGTTCTAAGGTTTTTTTTAAATGTTGTACAGTTGACTGCACGCCGGGGGTTTCATTTTCGCTTTGACCTGACTGTAGAAGAAGTTTCGCCAAAATAAGAGATCAGGTTTTACTGGTTCAGACCACTACGTTTCGGCATACTGTACTGTAAGAACCTACCACAAGATGGTCTGAATGTTTATTAATAAAATTCTAAAAATCTTTATTTATCTTTAATTTTCGTGAAACTGGTTGTAACGTTTTAATATTGTATATTAAAAAATGAAGAGCATTATTTATGTTGTTTAAAAACTTAAAAAGCTTTATTATGTTGAATTGTTTGAAGGCGAATTGAGTGTAGCTGGAAGTAAAATAGTCTTACAGTGTTAAACATCAATGAAAATTAGCATTAGTCTTTTGTCAAATGAAATATTCGCTAATAAAAAAGGAGAGATCTGCTTTTAATATTTTAATCCCAAAAATACAATACGCCATATTACCTTTCGAAAAAAAAAATCGTTCATACGTAGCTAATCTTTCACCAGTATATACTCGTGAGCATAGAGAACCAGTACGTATCGATTGCCAATACCAATTTTATTTCATCCAGTTTTATGTTAGCCTAAAAATAATCCGAGTTCAACGGGAATTCAACGAAATGCCTTGGTACTCAACAGACAAGAATGATGTAAGTACTTCTCTTAAAAGACCGGTGAGGCCTATTGAATCTTTCCAAATATATAAGATCTTCGGCAAGTGGAAAGGCACTTCTCGGCAAAGCAAGCGTATTTTCGCTTGGGCGTATTCTCAAAGCGCGGGCTTATTCTGTAGATAGAGAAGTGAAAAGATGAATGCAACACGACCCGTTTCGCCTTTATAAGTCGAAAGAGAAACTTTTATCGTACAGTTAACGTACGAGAATAATGGCTTTCACTATTTTGAGAATAAAATTCGTTCTTGATAAATAGGTTTCTGACTGTCTGCGGTTTGGATGTAATTTGCTGGTAATTGACTGATTCTACTAAATGTTTAGAATTTTGTTTTGGATAATATTCTAACCATTTATCATGAATTTGTGCATAGTAATTTATTTCAATCTAAACTAAATGATTAGTACAACATTAATTATGTTTGTTTTCGAAATTAAACTCAGTAATAGCAGGACAGGACAGGGAGGTGATATTACAGACTTACGAACGAAACAATATTAATAGTTTTAATTCAAAAATGTCTAATCTTTTTTCTAATATTCTGCAGGATCAATATAAATTAATTTCATTGATAAATTATTGAGAAGTAAAAAAAAAACACCCGTATCGGGAAAAGTGTGCAAGCTCTAGGGAGTGGAAACTTTTTAATTGATTATTTTGTTGTACTCAAACATTAAACACTCAGCGTGTGCATTCCGAATGCGATGCAGAATAACACTAGACTAATGGATTTTCCTACCATAAATCTTATGTGAAACAAACAAAACTCTTTATTGCAATGCGTTGTTTTTGGGCTCCCACAAATAAACTGCCCGGAAACCTATACACAAGAATAATGGCTGATGCAAAAAGGGTGTTTGTCAAACCATTCATACCATTTATTTGTTTACGATTTCCAACAAAGGATGTAAAGCGAACAAAAATTAAATATTTTTAATAAATAACGTTTTTTTTACAAGTTACTCATCTTTCAGTAAATGAGGCAATCAAATATTCTCCTGTCAATCACAAACAAAGACAATATACCCCAAACATACGCACTTGACCATTCCACGTATAAAACTCGAATATCCTAAACCCGCATCGAACATCCGCCTACCCGTATGCGACTCATCGGTATTCGAAAATCGAACGAGCATCGAGTGAAGCAAATTTATGATGTGTGCAGATGCAAGCCCGGGGCGTTGCCATAACTCATGTGGTAGCCCGCACATACTGATTAGATGGTCCTTCGAGCCGGATTCCGGTCCGTGCTTTGCAAGATTTTGGGAGGTCGTGAATGAGGATTTGAATAGGATAGTGATTAGGGAAAGGGGTGACAGTCATTTTACGTGTATAAATGGTGTTTGTAAATAAACGAACATAAGATTGATCATTGGATCAGATTGTAAATCTGACATGTATCACAGGTCTGTAACATGTCTCGTTATAATAATAAAATATAAACTTGTAAAATTTAAACGTGAAAAGAATTATGTCAGACAGCTAACATTTCTCCGTAAATTCCATTTTCCATAGGGATTATAATCTTTATAATTAAACTTTTTCAATATCATACTCGGGCACGAAATCCCTTGTACATACAAGTTAGCCTAATACAATAAAGAAAGACTACCTGCTTGATACGAAGCAATAAAAAAATCGTATACGAAAACATCCATATAACCTTGTTTAACGCAAACCCGGTTGGAGCTCGAGCATTCATAACCGAGTGAACATTAACCCGATTCACGCGAATCAATCTTTGTACCTAATCCTGAAGCAAAATATATCTCGTGAAATGCCAATTTACGATCGGCGTATTCCCGTTAATTTCCTCTTTGAGTGGCCAACTTTGTGCTAAACTCGTTTAAAACTCCCATAGTGATGCGACTACGATGCTCGATTACTGATCGAGTAATTTAGTCGACTGACTAATGCTGTTTTAGTCGATGTTTGTTTGTTACAGTTCGTAGTAAACGTTGTTTCAAGCTGTTGTTTCTGAAGGCTATAAGCTTGATGTAGGTAACTACGTTTGTGGTAGATCTGAAACTAATGAATAATAGGTGTTTTTCTTTTTATTGTAGCTTAAGAGTTTGGGCGTATATGGGTGTACTATTAAGCATACCACTGCTTTACCCTTTAGGGAATTCAGCTGTGGTGTAATGTTTAATGACATGGTAGTTACCTCAAAGGTCTTTTAATATCAGCCAGGAGTCTGGATATGTGCCTGGTTGATGATAATTTCAAATGGAACTTAAACCAAACTATCGAAATCTGCGTATACTGTGAGTTAACCTGCGTCCATTTGAGGGTTACAAGAATCATGATGACTTGATGAATACCACGTTTTGGTTCTCACCGTTCATTGCCGTAGTTATTTAAAGACCTATGTCCATCAATACCAGCCAGAAAACGTAAACATTTACAAACCTCGTGTTATTCCGACATCACAAAGAACATTTCAGCTTATGCAGATTTAAAAACGTCTGAGTCAACAAGAAATACATTTTATAAAGTCACTTGTTTCTGTAGTCAGCTTTGTAGCACGTGGAGCACCTACGGCTGCAGATTATTTTATTTTTAGAAGAAATATTACACGCTTGTGTGATATGACAGGATCTTCTGAAAAGAAATGTAAGTACTTTTGTTTCCATTGTGCATGCATGAGAGCCGGTGAACGTGCGAAATGTTGGTATTTTTGGGATTCATGAACTTGTGATTTTGTTATAAGTATTACAGTTACGCTAGACAGATGTCCAAAGAGCCAATTTGACTATGACACTCTAAAAGCACCTGTTGATTGTTACATAAATACTTGTTTGTTGTCATTAGTACTTGACAGCCTCGTTGGTGTCATGGTAACAACGCGCGACTGCTGAGCTTGGGGTCCTAGGTTGGATTCCCGGATCGAGCAAAAAGTACTATTGGGTTTTTTCTGTTAGAAAAGTCTCAGTAGTAGCGCCCAGAGTTTGCAAGTTGGCGGTATGATACCCTCGGAAAGCAAGATAAACTGAGATTGCTGTAAGATTGGACTATGACAGTTAATAAATATAGAGTGCACCTGTTTCTACGCACACACTGGTTTACTATAATATCTCCTGCGTGATGTCTTATCTCGGCTGAATGAACTGGTCTGAACTGGCAGTCAGAACGACCAGTTTTTTTTTTTAATATACTTGTTATCAAAAAGACATGTTTAAAATAAATAGGTACAAAAAAAACAATTAATAATTTCTCTTTTTAGATGTTTAGGTGCAGCCGCCCCATCCCTAAAAACGCCTTGGGTGTAATAATTTGACAAACAAAACAAGTCAAACGACCGAAATTCTATGTTTTGATATAAACATGTTTGTGACTACAAAACAATATGGATTTCGTAGAATATTAACATTAAATGGGTATTAGACGAAGCCGAAAATTTCTGAAAGCACTTTTGCATTAATTAAAAATAATGTAAAAGATTTTCGAAACGCTATTGCCATTTGGACATTAAACATGTCCACCATGTTTATTTGTTTTTCAAATTATTATCTTTGATGTGGATAAAAAACTATGGGTCTTCCTGTACAAAATTGATAAGGAAATAAATCTAGGTCACAAAGTTGAAAAAGGAATAAATGATAGCGTGGCGGTTAACAAGGAAGAATTGACAGCAAAACTTGTGACATGGGGACTGCCTGAGCAGGAAGCTTAATCGCTGAATCATCATCAGATAACTGTACCAAAACCAAACACTCAGTCATTAATTGCAAAGTAAAGAAAACTGAAACATTTAAATGATAATTTTAAGTTCTGAAAACAGCTACACGAGGCAAGGAAATACTTTCTTGACAAGTCTGTTTGTTAGATTACAAAGACCATTCTTAGAATTTACTTCACTACTTCAAATAAAATGACAGCCATTTCAGAGAGAGAGAGGGCCAAAGTCTACTATCGTAAGCGTAGAACAGATAAATAATAGTTTAGAGGATTGTGGGGGAGGACTAATGCTGTACAAGGAGTTTTATTTTAAAGAAACTATTAAATAATACGTTTAGCAAAAACACAAAACAACCGGATTCCAAAAAAAAAACACTAAAAAGTGGAAAATAATTACTTTACTTTCGGAAGTCGGTAACTTGTTTGTTTCATTGCGTTTTTTGCCAGTTACTTCCGAAAGTAAAGATTTTTTCTAAGTTTCCTCTCAAATTCCTGCAAGTGCTCATTTTACATTGTAGGTAACTAGAAAACGTTTAGAAATCATCGATGTTGACGAAGAAGAAAAAATCGCACCTGTTAAAAGAGATAACTCATAAACAACATAAGCAAAGTTAATAAAAATTTATACGGGACCATTGCGTGGGTTTCTTCTATCAAACAAGTATCACGTAAATTGGACCAGAAATCACGGAGGAATCAAAGATGCTGGTAAAATACAGAACGCCCTCTTTTTTCGTAGTCAAGTCTAGTAGTAAGTCGTTTAAAAATGGGAATAGTATCCATTTAAGCCACGCTCAAATAGATCCTTGAACATCCTTTCCAGTCCTACCCCTTTGCATCTGGTTACTGGTACCTGGTACTGGGTAATACGATACCTATCGTATAACCTAGTATTAACTGGGTTGTGGACGTCAAATAGGCAATCGCTCCTTGTAAATTACTGGTATTCAGCTGCATCCGGTAAGACTGGAATCCGACCCCAACATAGTTGGGAAAAGGCTAGGCAATACAAACGTTTAAATGTTACCTCGCATGTACTGGTACATATGTTCGTGGGTCCACAAAGCAAACCATCTATTCACCACAACGCCTGTCGATTAATCTACAGACACAAGCTACCAGAACATGTGGCACAACATCAGTACAAAACATTCAAAACCACAGGAAGTAATGGTACACCTGGACGCATCATTCATGAATATTGCATGAAATGTGTGGAGGAAAGAAGTGATGGAGGTGGAGTTGAAGTAAGTGGCGCTCTATGTTCAAACGGGGCATACTGGTTCTGCTGAGCATGAGAAATTGCTAAAAGTCAAATATTTGAGCTAATGTTTACAAAAAGATATGCTCTTTTTCTTTACTATTATAACACACAGGTACAAGTCTAACATTTTAACGCATCTCATTTGATAAGCTATCAATAAGCTACGCTCAATTTGTTATACATAACATTTAAGCATGCATACAGAGAAAAAACAATCTTCTTCTTCTTCTTCTATATGATTTCTGTGATCAAACATGCCCACAGAAATTATACAGAAGGAGTGATAATTATAGTGCAACTCTTTTACAATGGACCCATAATATGTCGGTGCATCTTCGGAAGGCTTTGACAAGTCGAAAGCGTCCGACTCAACATCTCTGTGTCAAATATGGGTTTGGCCCACTTGAAATAAATGCTTCGACTATGATTTCATGTCATATCCATTTCCATTCTTACCTCGAGTGCGAAGCGTGTTGTTCGGGCAGCTGGACTAACTTCCAGACAATGTTATTCTGAATAACTTCCACACTGTCGTGTTCAACCCTTGCGTGCGAATTTTAAAGCGATAACATGTTATATGTTACTCTGTTTTGTTGTTAAACGGCGGACGAAAATTGCTGCCAGCTATTTGTGTTGGTTGTGTAAAGAATTGTATAAATTCATAGAAGTTAAATAAATATAGTTGTATTTACTGCACAAAATAGAGTCCGTATTGGCTTCACCGTTTTAGTAAATATCGATGACGTAGGTTGCCAGCCGCGGTTCCATGAAAAAAGCGTTTGTGTTCAATGATATTTATAGCAGAAGCCTCTTCGTAACTATAAACTAAAACGTATGTCCATAAATTATTATGATCACTACTAAATATAATAGCCGAAATCACTGCATTGTAATGTAATGATCCATCTCAAGGGGATTGTAACTAGTTAATCGTGGTCATATGATCGTCGATTAGCGACTGCATACACATAAGTACATATTATAAAGTAGTGCTCCGGAGTGATCCCTTGAATTTGTCTTTTTATACAAGACCTTGATAAACCTACCACCATATCAAAATCTGGTCAAATGGTGGATCATCACAGGTCCCACTTCAGGACTCGATTACTCCATCAGCCATCAATCCTTCAAAAAATGGACGTACATATTATGCACTAGCCGATACCCGCGGCTTCGCCCGCGTAAATTTATATACTAAAACCTTCCTCTTGAATCATTCTATCTATTAATAAAACCCGCATCAAAATCCGTTGCGTAGTTATAAAGATCTAAGCATACATAGGGACAGACAGAAGCGGCGGGAGATTTGTTTTATAATATGTAGTGATGAATAGTGTTACGGGATATAGCAAAAAAAATATTCACGAAACTGCAGTAGCTACGCGTGATTTTAGATACTCCTTTCATCAAAAATCAAAATCAAAATCAAAAAATCAACAGTCCTCTCTGGAGGTTTCGCGTTAATTCACGCTACATTACGCGCCGCCGTCACCGCGCCGTCGTGTCACAGTGCACTGAACGCATTGTATGCCGCCCACAATGGAAGCGCGGTAATGGATTACTTCGCGATTGTGTTGTTTATGTTTATTAATAGTTTTGAGGTGGTAGATAAGTGTTTTGTTGGGTAGTGGGTTTTGAATGGGGAAACCAAGTCCCTATAAAAGTAATTGTGTTCCAGTTTCAAAAAACAGAAGGGACCAACAGTAGTATCTTCTCACACACACTGTGAACTTGAAGGGGCACCCATCAATTCTTATTAAATATTCCGGCCCCTTGGCTACCCAAGTCATATTTATTTATTGATCACAGGAATTTACAGAGACGAACTTAAGTTCATATAAGTCGAGGAACGATTTTATAAGGTCAAAGTCGTTCCTAGACATGTGAGCTTGGAGGGTTGTATTTATGATTTCAATGATCATAATTCTGTAACTACATACGTCTTACAGTCACAAATGATATTTTCATCAACATACAACCTAGCACTGGTCTATAAATTGCAAAGAACGTAAGATAATTTGAATTTCACGGGCTACCCTGACGCTTCGTCGGGTTTCATGTTGACGGATGCACTTTTGACTTGACTTGACTAAACACTATCGTTTGTATTCTAAAGGAGATACGAAAGCGATACGTTGAATAAATAGATGGATACGTTTTATTTGTACAATACAATATCATTTTCAGTTTTGTATCTTGTTGATGAAATATAAATTTACTAAATTCACCTTGTGTCACATTTCACTAACAAAAAAACCTCTCGTTTAAATGTAGTTCATAGTGTACTAAGAATTCACATTCTCATGGGGTATTTCTTTTTAATGCCTGTATGTTCACTTGATCCGAATTAATTCTAATTATCGTACACAAACACAAGGATAAAGACAAGATCAAAAGGGAAACCTCTCTTTATACAACTTTCAAATAACTTTCCTTCGAAGTAAATTAAGTCGACTGGAAAAGTGAGTAATCATAATTGAAATACACGACTCCCTTTGTTTGTTTACGAGTTTTTAATTGCGTTCGAGTAATTAGGATATAGCTTTATTATTAACTAGCGGACGTCCCGCGGTTTCACCCGCATAGTTCCCGTTCCCGTGGGAGTACGGGGATAAAATATATCCTATGTTACTCGTGGATAATGTAGCTTTCGAATGGTGAAAGAATTTTTGAAATCGGTCCAGTAGTTTTTAAGCCTATTCATTACAACCAAACAAACAAACAAACAAAGTTTTCCTCTTTATAATATTAGTGTAGATTGATGATATGCCAATACAGTATAGGAGAAACGGTGGAAAATCTAGGGATCAAAATCTCGTGATCAAAATTTCAGGAGATAGGAAGAGAGACATACGGAACCGAACCAGGAATCTTTGCAGAAGTAATGGGAGGCCTAAAGCCCAGCAGTAATTGATTTCGGGGGAAAAGATGATGATGATCATTGCTCTACTCCAATCCGATTTAAACTCGATACAGAACTGATGTGTGATGAATGGAATGGTTCTCAATAACAGAAAATGCTTTCAGATAATATTTACGCGGATAAAGCACCTAATACCATCATCCTACTCTCTCAACGGGACAACACTGGAACAAGTATATATGTAAAATTGTCAAAAACGTTATATTGTAATGTCTCTAGCGATATTGTAAAGTCTCGAAATATTGTCAAACGAATACACTGCTTACAATAAAACGCATTATTTTTCGTGAAATACATGCGATGGTAGTCAACTTACGCGTTGTTGAGCGAAGGAGGTGTCCCCCTTGCCCAATGGTACCGCTCTCATGAAACGATAATGTACCATTCCTGAGAAATACCGATTAATATAACCTAACCTTAAAACACTTTATATTGCCCTAGAAAGCGTAGCCTATTTCCGAGTGCAGGGTTTAAAAGAGCCTAACTAACCTAACGGGGGGGTGCCCCAAGTCCCGATTATGGGGGCAGAGATACTTCCGTATGTTCAGTTGACAACATTTCGAGAGTTTACAATATCGCTAGAGAGAAACACGTTATATTGTAATATAACGTGTTTGACAATTTTACACAACATACGCGATCTCGGTGTAGTGCTTAGCAGTGACCTGTCATTTACCACACACGTCAATAATATAATTAAAAAGGCAATGAAAATGATTGGATTTATAAACAGGATTGGCAAGGAATTCAAGAGAACCTTTTCACTGAAAGTGCTATAAAACACCTTCGTTCGTAGCCTTGTAGAATACGCATCTCCAGTCTGGAATCCGATTTACAAAATTCATATAGATCGAATTGAACGCATTCAAAACAAAATGTCGAGGTACTTGCGATTTAAAGACCAAAAGTGTCCGCATAGAGCCGATACGAGAACGATTAAAATATTTCAAATTAGATTCACTGAAACGACGAAGGGCTGTAATCGATCTTTTGACACTTTATAAAACTGTGAATGGGATAGCAACGACTCCAAACTTCCTTGACAAAATCAACCTGGACGTACCCCGTCATTACCACCTCCGGTCCAAGAGTACCACTAGGACGTTTGCCACTAAACCGTGTCGCACAAATCTGGGCCAGCATGCTCCCTTGAACCGAATGTTGACTTTTTAAACAGAGCCTGTACAGCTGACAGTAACATATATATATATATATATATATATATATATAAGTAAAGTAAGTAACTAAGTAATATATATGTCGGGTTTGGCAGGATTTATTTCGTTAGGCTCGAGCATTATGTGGGCAGAAGACGGATTTCGTGCTATGAAAACTCACTGGATGCGATACACTGTTTATTGTCAGGTGCACGGTTCGCGTTGGTTGTTTGGAGAAGAACCGGCAATAAACTCAATGGTTACGCTTTTCAAACATATCTACACTGAGTAAACCAACAAATTACTTGACATTACACTTTCACACTATAACACTGGGCACAATGAATCGGATACAGTTTCAAGACGTCTGAACTCCGCTGCGATCCGACCCAGAATCTCGTCCTCGCGGTGAGCTGTTAACGTCAGGACTCTGTAGAAGCACGCCATGGCGGGGGTAGACTGGTCTCTAGGTCGCGTGATGTACCCCTGGCGCGCTTTGATTCATTCCCGTGTCCATACCAATGACCGGATCCGACATATATACATATATATATTTTCTTTGATAGATTTTCAAAGTTCAAAACAAAAATCCTTGAAATTGAGCTTTTTAGGGTTCCGTAGCCAAATGGCAAAAAACGGAACCCTTATAGTTTCGCCATGTCTGTCTGTCTGTCTGTCTGTCTGTCTGTCTGTCTGTCCGCGGATAATCTCAGTGACCGTTAGCACCAGAAAGCTGAAATTTGGTACCAATATGTATATCAATCATGCCGACAAAGTGCAAAAATAAAAATTTTAAAAAACATTTTTATTAGGGTACCTCCCCCAGACGTAAAGTGGGGAGCGATTTTTTTTTTAATTTTGACCCTGACGTGTGATATATTGTTGGATAGGTATTTAAAAATGAATAGGGGTTTTCTAAAATCATTTTTTGATAATATTAATATTTTAGGAAATAATCGCTCCGAAAGTCAAAAACAATGTGTCCCCCCCCCCTCTAACTTTTGAACCATAAGTTTAAAAAATATGAAAAAAATCACAGAAGTAGACCTTTATATGAACTTTCTAGGAAAATTATTTTCAACTTGATGAGTTGAATAGTTTTTGAGTTATATAGCACTTTTTCAAAAAAACGCAAATGATAACTTTGTTTTTCATACAAATACTATGAAAAACAAAGTTATTTTTGCTGACGAAAAATGTTGGTATTTTTAATGGTTTAATGGTCTGGGAAGCTACGGAACCCTACAGTGAGCGTGGCCCGACACGCTCTTGGCCGGTTTTACTGTTACTTATTTGAATTTATACTATATGCAATTTAATTTTTATTTTAAACCAATAATAAGTTAATCTATATTCTATTTTAAATTGTATTCCATTACTTATTGATTTGATTTAGTTTCAGTATATTTGGATTGTATTCATATCTCACTTTTTTGTTAAGTTCATAATTAACTCACTTTGTTTTTATCTTAATTAATTTAATTTAATCTAATCTAATTGTTTGTTGTAAATGTTGTGCATGCCTATAATTGACGTATTTACACGCACTGTAGACCACCATATGGAACCAATATTGTAATATGTCGTTGGTGTGCCTTAAATCCTCATCAAATAAATTTAAAAAAATGATGATGATCCTAGTTGGTGCATTGATTTCTCTTGCTATCGCTTAATCAAAGTAATTAACCATTAATAAAACTTGTCTTCCTCGTTGCTCTAGTCTAGATCTCTCTAGTTCTATGATTCGATTACTGGGTCGGGCAAATGTTATTGGGTTTTTCGATCAGGAATTTCTCAGTAGCAGACACGGAGTCTGAATTTGTACCTGGTTGATGGCAATAAGCTCACCCCTTATTCATCATCATCATCATCATCATCATCAGCCTATTAATGATCCCACTGCTGGGAAACAGGCCTCCTCTCTATGAGAGAGAATGGGCTATAATGCCATAATGCACCAAGCGGGGCGGTTCTAGGACATGCCGGTTTCCTCTCGATGCTTTCCTTCATCGTTATTGAGAGCAGTGGTGATGAAAATTACACAAAGTAATGCGCCTGTCTGGGTTCGAACCCACGACTTACCGTTCGTAAGTTGGGGCCACCACCACTGGCCCCTATTACCATGGGACTTAAACATAACTGGCAAAATGTAGGTGGACTAAATGGTACACCTCTGCCTACCCTTCGAGGATTACAAGCGTGATTGTTCTTTCTTTCTTTCTTATAATCAAGCCAACGTCATCCTCTCTCTAGCAACCAAGATAATGAAAACTAGTAATAAGAACAAAAACTAAGCTGAAACTCTTTCCTGTACATTATTCTTACTAGTTTTTATTTAACGACTAAAGAGTCCGTGTGAAACTATTGCACTATTTTAATTAATGAACTTCAAGAGACTAAACGTTTTAAAGAAAAAGAATCTACGCTTTAATTAACTCAGTACTAGCTTTGGTTTGTAAAGAATGGCTTTTGGTTAGATAATAATGTTTTGTAGTGTATTTAGGTTTTCAGTTCGTAAAATCTTCAGCATACAAAAGATTAAGATGTCGATGATACTTGATATTATTGGCACAAATGTTGGCTGTAAAATTCAAGACATAACATATACATCGCTTTTTCAAAACTATGTTGGGGACAGCTTCCAGTTTTACCAGATAAAGCTGAATCCCAGTATTTGTATCTGACCTCCACAACCTAATTAGTAGGTACTGGGTAATACTGTGTAAGACTGGTTGTTTAACTTTCAGTCCACTGACTATCTGTTTTACAACTATCAAAGATCTACAACTGCAAGACAAGAAATACAATAAACAAAATAAGTATAATGTTATTTTGACGCAACGTAACAATGAAAAATGTTTAACACCCCTTCATCTAAATATTCCCCATCCCATTTCTCAACTCGAAATAAAATTTTTCTGTGCAGACAACCATTCTACACCCTTACAACCATACACCCGAATTTATCCAGCGAAAAAGCTAAGTGAAAAACGGGATGCACTGTAGCAACCGTCAAAAACATGGAAGTCTGTAACAGAACCCGACGAAACTCCGACTCCGTAGACAGGCAGGTCACAATAAAAATGGGTGCAGTAGGACAGCTGCATGCAACATCATCTGCCAAGCCTTTTCCCCTATATGGTGGGTCGGCTACCAGTATAACCGGATGCAACCTAAATTCCAGTATTTTTACATGGGGCACGTTGTTATCTGACTTGCACAACCCCTTTAGTATAGGGTAGCAGTCAGACTTGCAATTTCATATAAAGTTAACCATTCCTTGGCAATGCCATTCAAGTGCCAAATATATCTTGTAGCACTGTAAGATCTCAAAGTGTCTTTGCTGTGATCAGATTATGAGCAATCGTCATGCAAACACACGAGCGAGAGTCGTGTTTATTTGTCACTAATTTCTTTAAAAAACCAGAAGCTGCCCTCTATTGACCCTACGATGCTTTTTGATTAGGCGAACTGATTGCGACGACCGCAAATTGCTATCTAGGGTTTAACAAAAGCAATTGAATTGTGACTTGGCTCTGGTGTTTTTGACCGTTGCTTTGTATTGAATGAAGCCGACCTTCGGGTGCCTATCTACTTTGTGGCTAGTTGAAAAATATTCATAAAACATTTTGACGAGAGGTCACTGCTCTTTCCGGGTATTTTTCTGTTTACTATTCTATTTTTGGTGAAAGTGGGAGGATTGAAAGTGACAGCGCTGTCAGAAGGTTTGTCTCGCTTTGTGGATCGAATTATTGAGGGTTAAAGGAGTTTTTGAGACCGTTTCTTGTAATTGGAACAAGATCATCAGTCTGGAAGGATCTTCAAATAGACTACTCCAAGGCATACAGTTAAATAAGATAATCTCAATGTCTATCAAAATTATCCGACAGATGTAGCCAATTTTTATGTTTGCAGTTCGTATTTTGTTGGCAATAGGCTCGCTCCCTATTACGTGGGACTTAATCATAACTGACGAAATATGGGTGTTCTTTTAGGTACACTTCTGCCTAACCTATCGGGAAGTTTCCTTAAAATATCAGGCAAAATGAAAAACCAAGTTAAAACTCCAAATATACTAAAAGTGTTGAAACCAAAAAGCCAACATTATAATAAATAGCCAGCAAATAAATGCCCCGTAGTTTTTACTTGGAAACTTCCCACGTTTTTTATTCCCTGCGCCTTATTTTTCTTGGAAAGCTAATGTTTACAAAGTTGCAAAAGGTTTCAAGTTTCTTTGGAAACTAAACTAACACTTCTGGGCGAGGTTTTTAATCTTCTATCACTATTTAGTTGGTGGCTTGTTTGTACTTCGTTAAGACAGTTTTTATAAGACTTTTAGCTAGGTACTTTACCGCGGGCCTGGTGAGTTTTCATCAGTAATTTTTAGTTCGTTCTAAGACCTGAATTGGTCGCGTACGGTTGGTCGTGACTACAGCGAGAACAAAATACGGCTGTCGGTCGCCGCTAACGTCAGCGTCGTAGTATGACGCTATATAGAACACAATTAATACTCGTACGCAACCGACCGTGAGCGACCGAACGTCAACAACAAGAATTCAGGCCTTAGTGTTTCTTTTTAGCATAAAAGCCAGCTTTACTGGTTTTGGTAAGTGCGACTTCCTGTACTATAATAAAATTTTGAAGACAAGGTAGAAAGATGGTCTTGGACGAGGAGATTAGGTGACTTTTGGCTTCGTGAAGAGGTGTTTTACACCCTTTATAATCCACCCACACTTGTTTTGCTATCTCTCGGTAACCATTCAGTTAGTCATGAGTTCTAGTTGCCACTCGAGTCTCTCACTCCCACTAATTCTAATTATTAACTTACCTAACTATTCATTAGAGGTCTCCTACGTCTCGTGCTAATTATAATTAGCTGTAACACGTTGCTCACAGAAGATAACTGTACCAGGAAATAAGCAAACTATAGTGCCACGTGTATGTGTATTATTATCGCCTATCTTATCAGGCTTCATTATATACACGGAGACTTACTTGAACATTATTAAGTAAAAAAGTGTGACTTTCTGTTTGAAAATCATAATGGTGATGAGCGGTGATAAGCAAATCCTATACCTGATATTGGCAATCTTTTTTATATTGCTTACTATTAGTTATAAATGCGAAGTTTTGTGAACATGGATGGATGAATTTTTGTAAGTAAATCTTTCACGTAAAAACTACAGAACGGATTTTTATAAAATTTAAAAGACAGATACTATAAGAAATGGGCGTGAAAAAAAAAACTGCAGTGGTTTGAATTTATTTATCCGTTACTCGTTTATTGTTCAAATTTAAAATACTCACAAGGAAGGTTATAATATCTGCCTCCTAGCACAGTGTAGCTAGTAGTGAGAGTGATTAAAGGCAACCTTCAAATGACTTCTCCCACTCTGGGCGGAGCGGGAGGGAGTGTCAGACTTTTACTGACTAAAACCCATCCATGTTCCTTCCTCGCCCTTTATGTTCCCGGGCCGCGGTATCTCTTTCGAACAGGCCCGCAACCCCGGCAGGCTTCGGCCCTTGCGGGCCCCTCCCCTTATGCTGACATCTCTTTCAGGCGCGCGTGGAACACGAACGCACCGTCGACACGGCCTGTCGTCATTAGACGGAAGGACGGCAAGCTAGCCCATAGCTAACCGTCCACAGGCCCGCGTCTACGGTGGCCGGAAGCCACCACGTGGCCCCCGACGCCCGGTGCGTCTCCCGCGGCGGCTGGGAAGAGAGGCTCTCTCCCTCTCTCGTTCCGCCACCTCCTTCGCTAGCATGACTGCTTCGCAGAAGGAGGTGACGGCTTCCCATTCCGTCTCGCTCCGGACCATGGATTGAACCAGGGCCGGACGCGAGAGGTCGCCGCCGCCGATCGCCGCTACGAGGACACGGCGGTGCTCCGCCCACGCAGGGCAGACCTCCGCCGTGTGCTCCACCGTGTCCTCCGGTCGATCCTCGCAGTGGAAACACCCGGGCGTTTCCTCCCGCTTGATTCGGTGCAGGTACCTCCCGAAACATCCGTGTCCGGTGAGGACCTGCGTCAGGCGGAAGGTGAGGACGCCGTGGCGCCTCTCAAGCCACTCCTCAAAGAGGGGACTTACCGCCACTATCGTGGCGTGCCCTAGCATACCGTACACCTGATCAATGAAAATAATTAGTATTACAAATTTTGTTTTTTATTATAATTGTACCATTTTTGGTTCAGGTTTTGAGGAAGATTCTCTAAGGGGCGAATAGTTGAATTACTCAAAATGAAAAGGGGACTTTCTGGATTATTTTACATTAGGCTAGCTCCAGTTTTTTCCTTTTTAAGGGGGATTCTCTTAGAGGAGAATAGTAAAATAAGCTGCTATGAAGGCTGCTATGAACATGTCAGCCACGGAAAGAAACATGGCATGAGCTGAGAGACTAGTTCTAGACTGAATATTTAAACAATTTGCTATCAAATAAACTACGCCAGACCATGTCTAAGTATAGTTCGATGTTCCGTAAAGTACTTTATAGAACACGAAACTACAGCAAACATTCTCCAACGGAACTAACCCAAATGTTATGCCAGTACCGGTCAACATTAACAGACTGTTACCCTATATCAGGGATGGGGAACCTTTGGCCACAGGGTAAGATTATAACCCATTACTGATCACATTATTATATTCTTCCCAAATGTTGATGAAAATAATTATTTTGTTGACTTAACCATAAGTAATGGCTACAGGTGTATTGTGTTCTTAAAGCTTGAAAATAATCTTTTTGAAATGAAAATTTCTTTAGACGCGTTGAGCATTTTTTGGGTGAACAAAAATAATGTAACTCGCGCTATCGTCACCGAACGCTTTCAGGTTACAATTAGTTTAGGGTTTAAGTTAAGTCAAAATCAACCTTATGCAATTAAGATAAAGTTTTTTTTGATTAATGTTTTTTTTTTCTACTAACGTACGTTTTAACCAATTCTAATTATGTTTACTGAATGAATTAACTGAAAAATGTCTGTGAATGAAAATATGATTCATACTCATTACGTACCTTATTTAATATTTTTAACTTTCAACACAATTTACATCAATCGCCTTACGCCTTCCCACAATTCTAACCGCACGCCATTAGTTCCTCACCCCTGCCCCGTGACCCATAGTGACAGATTGGAATCGGAACCCAAAACCTCGACTAATCACATACCAAAGTAACCATTTGTGTTTGTATAAACAAGGCTGGTCCTTAATTAAAACAAATTCGTTCGTACAAGGGCTTCGTTCAATTACATCCGCACAATTCAATGGTGAATGGGTCTCGTAGGGGTATGTTGGTTGATGCTATTTGAGTGTGTGAATTTGACTGTTTTGGGATATAAGGTATTTTGTATGTAGGTTAGTATGTCTATGCTTTTACGATATGTGAAATCGTGCCCGATTCTTTAATCTTTGGAAACTAGGGCCAGCAAAAGTTTTACATCGATTGGCTTTTCATTTAGGTAATTTGTGTAACCTCGCGTCTATAACAAGTCTCGATAAAGTGAAAATCCGTAGCCATAGCAAATAGGCTACGAGTGCTACTGAGCGTGAGGTGACGGTCACGCGAGTTCCATGATTTTTGTTCTCTCTAAAAGTACTCAACGCGCTTAAAGAAGTTTCACTTAAAAAAAAAATTGTCAAGTAAGACAAGAAGAAGTGTCTTTATTCGTTGAGAATACATATCAGAAAAAACAACAATACTATGACATGACGCAACTTACAAGGATACAATGTTTACGCGACATGTTTTTTGACAAATTCTTTCTAGACTTGTTGTAAACAATATGTTTGTGTGTGATGTAGGTACACACAGGGTTAAGATAGTAATATAGATGTCTACGGTCGAATTGTTGTTCAATGCCCCCGATACCAATAACTATAAAAGGTGTAAAAAAACTTCCTAACGAAGCCGAAAGGCACTTGTTTTCACCGTCATTGTGATCATTTTTTACTCAACATCATACCTGGGAACCTTTTGGTTACGGAGAGATTGGGGGTTCAAGTTCCAATATTTTGGAAGTTTTATTTTTTTGGATACAACTTTTTAATGTAAGATTTTAAACACCTCCACGACCCTCGTACTATTTACTTCATCCATCAACATAATGTTTTGAGTGCGTGATATTGAGTTTTCACCCCAAAAAATAGTCGTTTCCCAGCAATAATTTTTGCGTAAAGTTACTTCGTTTGAGGTACAAAATGCTTGGTTGACGGTTTCGTGATGAATCTATTCACACGCTGTAGAATATATGCATAACCATATTGAATGACAAAAGAAATAATAAGTACAAATTAACCCTTGACTTAAACAGCTGGAAATCATGGGATGATGATCATAATAATCATTTTTTGTACATTTTGATGATATTACTGTGTAAAAGTAGCATGGTTCCTCTTCTAATTACCTCAGATACATGCATCCATGCAACGTAGCACAAACATATAGATCGCAACTCCACAGGGTGTTTTCATTCATCAACTAAGAATATAATACATGGATGCTATAAATCACATAACATGAGTAAATTAAGCATATTACGCACTGGAGGGCAACTCTAAAGATGATTTGTGTGACGTCATGTTCACAATGTGAAGCTGTGTTGTTTAAGACTTCATGTTAATTGATTGGGAGTTATTAAGATGTATTGAGCGAGGTTTGGGTTTGACCTGGTGAAGGTTGCGGGAATCTGTTGGATGCGAGTCGCATGGGACCGGGCAATGTGGCGGCACTTGGGGGAGGCCTACGAGTATGTCCAGCAGTGGACGTCTTTCGGCTTGAATGATGATGATGAGCGAAGTTTAAGAAGAATTTGGTATGTTTTGTGACTTTAACATGATGTAAGTACTAGAAGTGTACGTAATGGTACTCCCAGGTTTTGCCAGTTATTCTTAAGTCCTATGCGACGCTCTTGCCATCAACCGAGCATAAATCTAGGCTCTGTAGCTGCTACTGGGAAATTCCTTTTTATGAAAAATCCTTACTATCATCCACCACGCGGTCCTAAAGATGTTAACCTTTAGGACCGCGTGGTGGATGATAGTTACCTACTATGTGAGTATGTTTAGGTAAAGTTCTGACCCGCAAAAACTGATGGTCTGTTTAGGATCATTATTTCATTATCTAATGATTTTTTTTCAATAAAACAACTTTGCTACGCATTCGTAGCTGTGCCAGCTACGGCGTAGCACAGCGCGTAGCCCGATGTTGTTCGCAGTAAGTTTTGTGTCTAAGTAGTAGTAACACTTTCCATAGATTCTAACATGAAGGCGCGGAATAAAAATAAAATACATTCAAACTATTTTTGCATCCAAACTACAACTATCGTAGCATAGTTTATTACAAGCACAATAAAATGTGTATCACTATCACCTTTATTCTCTTGTTTTTTAGTCGTTTTAATTAATAGTACTCATGAAAATGAACAACTTTTACTATGGGGCTGACTATGAAATTTCGAAAAAATATCAGCATCTGCCTACGTTTTTTCTAGTTTGCGAACAATAATGTATGAAGTAGCTGATACTGTTTTCGAGATTTTATAGTCGGTCCCATAGTACAAGTTGTTCATTTTAAAGTAATTAAAACGTCTAAAAACTAAAACTTTGTAGATTCGAATAAGCTTAAAACGAGGCAAATATTATGTACGAAAAGAGCATTTTAAATTTGAATATCGTTGCAATTTACAGGAGTTCGTATAGACCCACATAACATATTTTCATAATATGAATTTCAGCACTAAATTGAGAACACGTCTTTAGTTTCTCGGTATTTATGATTTATTATTTATGATTTATTTAACATCTCTTGCGGGGCGCTTAAGTTCAGCAGCATATGCCATTAGAAAAATCCGTCAATTCATTGATGTAGATACCGCTAGACTAGTCTATTTTAGTTACTTCCATAGCATAATGTCTTACGGCATTTTGCTGTGGGGACGGGCTGCTGATATTGAGTCTATATTTATTCTGCAGAAAAGAGCCATCAGAGCCATATACAATCATCGTAGGCGCGATTCTCTAAGGGAACTGTTTAAGGAAATTAACATCATGATTGTATATTGTCAATACATCTATGAAAACATAATGTATGTCAGGAAAAATCTGCATCTTTTTGGTAAAAGAGGTGACAGACACAATTACAGTACTAGAAATAGAGACCAATTAGTTCAGCCAGGCTTCAGACTCGCTAAAGTAGACTCGTCTTTCATGGGGTACTGTTTGAAATGCTATAATAAAATTCCACAAAGCATTCTTGAACTAAATGAAACCAAATTTAAAACATGCATTAAACGCACACTGTGTAAGCAAGCATATTACAAATTGGACGATTATATCGCTGATAAAAATGCTTGGCTCAATGCCGGTCCTGCTCCACAAGGACAGGGGCGCATAAATGGATAGCGCTAATTTGTGTTGTTGGAGCTGCTGAAGATTGTACAACTATCTTTGCATTGTATAAATTCAATATCTTTAGTATTATATAACCTCATATTCCATATTGTGTGAGTGCTATGTACTAGAATGCTATCATTCGCTGGAAACCTACGTTTTTATTTTTTTTTGACTAGAATGTGCCCTGGCGGTTTTGAGTATGTCATGCTCACTCAAATGTCTCGCTGATGGTGGCGCGTGTGTCGGACCATTTAGTTCCCTTCAAAATGGTTGAGCTGAATGGTGCTGATCCATGCGTCATGTTCGTGAACGGGCGCTGTCAGTTGTGACTGGTCATGTCTTAGTCGCCATGGTTTATTTGAATTAATTATTTTGTTTTTGGGTTGTATTTTGTTTTTGTTTTGCTATGGACACTTTTATCGTGCAAATCTTGCTACATTGTTCTCACATAATATACCATCTCAACATGATTGATGTAACCAAGATTTTGTAACAATATTTTGATTTAAAAGAGTGTCCATGGAGTTTCTTGCCCGTTCTTCTCCATAGAGATCTACGCTAGGGAATGGGCAACTACAGTACTTTCGCAGTTTTTATGTCTTGTGACTGGGACTGTAGCTACATTAAATGTTCATTTTTGTTTCGACAATTCAAAAGTGCTTGTAACTGGCCTACTTGAAATAAATGCTTTGATTTTGATTTTGATTTTGATACCTGAAAACAAATAACAATGTTTATGCTTCCTACAATTTTCCACTTAAACCCCCACGCTCTACGCAACACGTGCCACCAATGTCGCTTCGTTTCCCACAATCAGACAGAGGCTGTCATTGTTTGCTTTCAAGATAATACCCCTTTTATGATCCTTTCAAAAAATAATAATTCAAACGTAAATAATGGCGTGAGATTCACAGATTTTCCTTAAACAAATCCCTTGAAAAAACCGACGCGCTTTAAAAAAAATTACTCTCTGTAGGAGCAACCAGCCCAGTAACAAACGAATTGCTTATAAATATTAAAATATTGAAATCCGTTCCATTATGCAGTCAAAACCGGGGAACAACAAAATATCGGCACGTTGCTTGCTATGATAAACTGGTTAAATCTGGCTAATACACGCCTTACTAAGCATTGGATAGATTTTTCATGTAATTCGGATTTGTCTTGGTCGTATACAAGGTTTTTGAGTCAGAATAATACTGACATTTAGAAAGGTACTCCCTTGCTTGTCCTAAAATTTTTTGTCCAAAAATCATTATGCATAACACGTTTGCTATAAACTTCAGTAACCGTAGTGTTCAAAATACCGAAATTTTGTTTTACATAAATAACTTAACTTCTAATACTATTCTGTCATAATATCGAATACTATAATAAATGAATCTCCTAATTTTACATGACATAAAGTCGTATGTCCTAAGTATTGTATCACGCAATGTGTATGATTCCGAATGGTCATTTATAAATTGTTAGTTGCTAAAAAGTTCCCTAAAAGTTAGGTCTTAGTGACAGAAACGAATCGCTGTAAATCCGACTCCACGCAGTCTTGTCTGCCCTACCCCAAGAGTGTAATTTAAAATCGCGTAGGCGCGGAGGGGCGAGGCGGGCCGCGTGTTGAGGAGCAGGTGGTTGTAACACTCGCCGCCGCGGCTGAGGCTGGCCAGCCTCCGCCGGCCAGCAAGCCGAAGCTGCGGTGGTGAGCGTTAAACCCATCTGCGACGATAAGCTCGCGTGAGGCCGCCGGAGCCCCGCAGCGAAAAGTTCGTGAGCAGTAATTTTCTATGAACGTTATGTTAACACTCTCATATAATGTTTCCAAATAATCGATAATGCTGTTTATCACGTAAAGAAGGATGGTTTCTTCTCCTGGTTTCATCATCATCTTCCTAGCCTTTTGCCACCTGTGTTTGGGGTCACCCACTCTAACCAAATGCAGCTGAATTCCAGTATCTTACACGGAGCTACTAGTTGGTATCCCTTGCTAAGACTGGCTGTCACACTTTCGGGCACTGACTACCTGTAACGACTGCCAAATATCTACAAATGACAGCCGGTACCAACGGGTTAACTTGTTTTCCGGTGCAAACTCGGTAAAAGGTGTACCTATGTGTGAAATGTTTTATTTTTGGTAATTCAACATTTCACACACGCCTGCTTACGACGAACAGGAATATTATAAGTAACAAGTTTCTGCAATAGGTGTGTGACCAGAATGTTTAGTAAACCGATTTATTTTCATTATTGGCATTAGCAGTATTAGCATTCCTTTTTGACAATGTTGTCATTCTTTCAACTCCCACGCTGTCCACCATTGTAAATGTTGGAAAAAGTTGTAGCCGTGTCCACTAGCGGTGGCTACAGTGAATTATTTTACTCATTGGCCACCCGACCGGGGAAAGTGAAACTTTTTTTTTTTAAAGTTGTGACACTGTCCACCCGGGGTGAACAAGCAAGCGGTCGACAGCGAGAATAAACCCATTCAAAGGTTTAGTCATTTTGATTTTACAATTTCGTTAATTCAATGCTACCACAAAACATTACAGCCAATTTCAAATCAAACTCATTTATATCACTAAATTAATACGAGTAGTTTAATTAATAATTCGTAGCTATTTGATTCGAATCGCTAGCAAAATGGCGGTAATTTAATTATGTTTAATGCAACCACAACAGTCGTTTTTGGTGTATTAACTAAAATATGCCTAATTCAACTATGATGGGAATTGGAAAATGATGTGACGTGTTCATAATTTTAAAAATATTGGCAACGCACAGTACCTAATGAGCATTCACACCGCATGTTGAGATAACATTCTCTAAAATTTTTATCAATCTTTACCCCACGTATCAATACGTACTTTTATCAAATACTTTTTTCAAAAAGCAACATTACTTGACGTATACTAACACGACAATATAAAAGGTGGAAAGAACCTTTTAACGAAACCGAAAGGGTTTTTTGTTCTACACCATACCTAATACCTACCTAAAGTTCCAACTTTTTGGCAAGTTCTTTTTCAGACACACGTTATTACTTTAAACGCCTCTACGCCCCCTGTACTATTCAATCCATCCATCAGCTAGCGTAATGTTTTAAGTGCGTCACATTGAGTTCTACCACAAAACATGATTTTTCACCCCAAAAAAAGAAGTCAAGCAATAATTTTTGCTTAAAGTTATTTAGTTTAATGTACAGAATGCTTGGTTGACGGCTTCGTGATGAGGTTGTGTACACCCTGTATAAAATAAAAACTTTTGGAAACGTTGCTCTACATAAAGCAAGGGCGCTTTTAATTCAAAACGCGCGGCGCGGCAACCATGTGGCGTCGCCGCGTCGGTACCGCCGCGCAAATCGGCGCCGCACGGTTGCCACACCACGCGCTTTGTATGAAAACAAGCGAATGTTCGTACTCAGTACGACAAACGCACTGCTTCGGCGCTGCAGCGGCGCGACACGAAACGTTTAAATGGAAAGCGCCCTAACTGCGATATGAATGCAATATACGTTCGGGATTCTTTCTATGAACACCTACGAGTATGTGCATCGTAATGACATCACTGTGCTCGATGGACGGACACCCTACTACAAACGAAGTTAAGTTGCGGTTCGCCTCTCTATTGCGAAGATGAATTAATATGCTCGACTGCGTTTTGCTCGGATTAGGCTTGAATGAGTCAGCGTGGTAGTACGTGGCTAAGTCATCAAAAGCGTCTGGTTTTACACCTCGAGCTTAGCTTGCCGTCCGTCCGTCTTATGACGACAGGCCGTGTAGACGACGCATTCGGGTTCCACGCGCACCTCAAAGAGATGTCAGCAGACAGGAGGGGGCCCACAAGGGCCGGATCCTGTCGGGGCTGTGGGACTATTCGAAAGAGACTGTGGCCCCGGAACACAAAGGGCTAAGAAAGGACTTGGACGGGTTTTAGTCAGTAAAAGTCTGAAACTCCGCTCCGTCAAGAGCGGGAGGGGTCATTTGATGTTTTCCCATCCGAAAAAAAACCACGGGTTGGTGGTGAAAGGTGATTACTTGGGAGGTTATGCCAAAATATATACAGAAAATCTTCCACCTGGACGCAAGTTGACATTTTTAACCAGAAAGTCTTTGAATCGACTCCGGACACAGGTTAGCCGAAGCAAGGAGAACCTGTTCAGGTAGAAATTCGTTGATGACTTTGCCCTGGAGTGTAGATGTGGTACCCCACAAAATATGGGAGACTTGATATCTTGTCCTGCCTGTCCTGTTATTTGCACATCACAGGAGCTGATGAACGCTACCGAAAGTGTTAAACTCGACACAGACACGCTAAGAAGTATGACATTGCTTGGTGATGTAAATAGTTTGACTGATTTTATCAGGAATCGAAAGCTTACTCTTGACAGACTTCTGAGACAAGAAAATTGTAGATTTAAAGAAAATACTGTTTGGTTTGCGCCTACCTGACATAATTTATCGACGTTGACCATTAATATTTTCATTGCCTAACTGTTGCCTTCTTGAAAAAGATGCAAACTTCAAATAAACTAAGTACCTACTCGTTTTTGGGTATAGTTAGTTACAGGAACAAAAGTCAGTTAATCAAACAAACGCTATCTGATTTTATTTAGCGACACGAATCCAACTTGGACATAAAATCAATATTATGATGTCAAAAAAATTCAATGTTTATGCCTATTATTTCGATGTTCAGTGAGCTGGCTCGAATTTATTAAACTTCAGTCACATTTGCGGTGGACCTAAAACTTTTTATGCGGTTCGTCAGATTTTGTGGTCGCGGCGATCCGTGACGAACATCATTTTAAAGCTCAAAATGTTTACGTCAATTTTATTTTTGTGTTACATTTCCTTTGTGACAAAAACTGTGTTATTTGTTTTGTTGTTTGCAAGAATGGCCTTGTGTTGTAACTTTGAAGGAACTGTTTTGACAAGTTCTAGAACTTTCCGTATAAGACGTTTTCTTTTCTCATTTTTCATGTTCAAAGTTAAACATATTTCAATTAAACAATTGAACAGGCTCTTTTAAATTGTCAAGCAGTGGCCAATTAGTCAGAAGCTAGTTGCCCGATCCAAAACACAGATTAAGAACAACGATCAAGAAACACCATGAACTCTCTTTAAAATCTAGTATGGTTGTAAGTCGCAATTTTAGCTAAAACTAAAGCGACCAGTTTGCTAATACAATCTACATATTTTGGACACGTTATTTTTGCTTCATCTGTAACTATGATAAAATCTTAGTTGTTGAATTTGACCCACTTTCTGGTTTGCGATCAACCTGAGTTTTCATACATGTTTAAGTTTAATGACAATGCATGGTTAGCTAAGTGATGCCATTCCAAATCCAACATGGCGTACTCCCAAAGATGGCGGATTTGTTAATTTTTATGCATTCCCATGAAAGGGGCTGAGAAAAATACGAGGAATAAAATAACATCACTGTAAAGCATGTTTTAGTTATATTTTCTAGCACAAACTTTGGTTAGCTTTCTTCGACACTTCGATTGTCAAGTTTTATAAAAGGTACGTGGTTGATATGGGGGGAGACTGAACAACCTCTTCAGACACACTCATGATGCTTTCAACAACACGGATTAGTCACGTAAAGTATAAGCAATTTTAATGGTGACTACTGGATGTAAAGTTGTATGAACCAGGCCACCCATTTAATTTTAGCCGTAAATAAGGCAGGCTGCATTAAAAACTGCAATTAGATAAATACCATATGTTATTAAAATATTAAATTCACTTACTTCAGTTAAAGTAATGGCTAGTTATAAAGGTCTTAAAACTACGTTAGTATTTCTTATTTGAATTAACTTCAAATAAAAAATATTCAAAAATGTCTCTTGTCCACAGAAATCCTAGTGTCAGCTCGTCACATGAAGTTGAATGATGAATCTCCTTAGCACTTCGGACTCCTGCCTCTCAGAAATCCTCTTTAGGATTCTGTTGGAGCTCCATCGCATCCGGCGCATTAGAAGAGCAATTTTTGTGCGCATTAGGCATAAAAATCGTCCACCCTTGCATCAGCAAAAATGCCCGACGCGCTGCAGAATTAAGGGAGCCTCACTAGAATTTATAACACAATACGGAAAGCACTAATAAACTATTGAAAATCTTTAATGCTACGGTCAGACTTGAAGGCG
This sequence comes from Xestia ashworthii, assembly GCA_950022955.1. NCBI lineage: Eukaryota > Metazoa > Arthropoda > Insecta > Lepidoptera > Noctuidae > Xestia > Xestia ashworthii. Next base: position 20,171,128 of record OX465555.1, read on the forward strand.
AAGATTCGTGTTCGCATTGCCACGATAAAAGTTCGTGTTCGATCCATGACGAAGTGCTGGGCCACATAAAAAAAACCTTCTCTACTGTCGCGACAATCTAGAACGTCGAGATAATTCATTTCGCGGAAAACAGGGAAGAGGCAGTTGCGCTGTATCACATGGTGGCTAATAACTACTTACTGCATCTTTCCTAATCCTCTCATTATTCCAATCCATGATTAACAAGTTCAATCAAACACGTTCAAACCACTCGGAATATCGCAGTCAACTAAAGCGCGTGAGGTGTAGCCAAACGCACGAACTTTGTCGCGATTAAACCCTTTGATGTGCGGCAATTCACCGACAGCGGCGCGAAGGGCATTCGTATTCGCGAAGATGATTCGCGATAGGACGAATTCTTTGGCCAGACGTGTCGCGACAATGCAAATCTTCGCGTTATCGTGATAGTGTGGCCCCAGCACAAGAGTCTTCAGTCTAGTTAATCTAGCTTACCATATAAATGTGTTACTAACCAAACAAACCACATATTTAGTAACCCGCCAACATCCAAAACTTAGCTCATGGATAGGTCATATGTAAAGTAGATACGAAACCTAACCCGTAAACGCTTCAGTACTTTTAATTACAGTTGGTAATCCTAATAAAATTACATATAAAGCTCGTTCAAGCCCTGCAATGGGTTGTAATTGGAACGTAGGCACTCATTAAGTCCCGAATAAATTTTGTGTTTATGAGTATCGTTCTTTAAATACTCGCTGGAGGTCGATTATCAAAGCACGCGAAAACACAGGCTCGAACGTGCGAGAATGTATTGTCGAGTGACTTTTAACGTGTGACTTTATCGAATGTCAAACTGTGTAGGTATACTGCTCGAGAATCTAGCTTTAAATTATATGGATTCTAAGAACACGACTTTGGCGTGTGCTCGCCGTTTATTTATTTAAACTTTACGCATATAAAAGGTACTAAAGCGTACGTACGAATACGAAGACTGTCTCTACTAGTCAAGCAAGGGTAGTAAAGAGTAGTTGCATATTTTAGGGTTCTCTTTACTAACACAATTTATATTTTATGATATGTATGTTAAGGTATATATCTAAGGGCCAAAGTAGCCTGAAAATAAATGGACGTTGATGTTGTTGATTATAAGATAAAATGACGGGTGCAATGTTTAGTTTTTTCCATGGTCTTCATTTATTTAAACGTATTCCATGGTTAACGTAAAACCTAATGGAAATCAATTGTACAATCACTAGTTTGCGACATCGACAACTCTAGGAAATTAGTTCCCAGTGCCTTTGAAATGCTTGTTAAAGAGACAGAAATTCTAAGGAACTTCCCCTGAATATTGACAACTTGGTTTTAAACTTAACAAGTCACTCGAGATATCGACTGTTGCTTAAGTCGAGTGATTTGATAATATGGACCTTATAATGATGGCCTCAGGTTGTCTTTATGATTGGACCGGAATGTGTTGTGTACACAAATTCTTATGTTTATTCAGGTCTTTAATTATGTGTGGAATATTTAGTAAATAAATAACATTGGATGATTTTGAAGCCTAGTGCCCTATACGGTTATGTCGGTCGTTAGTAAAAGAGTAAAAATATACTATATTAGTTGTACGATTATCAGAATCGAAAAATATGTTTGTGTGTTGGACCGTGTTTTATCGGAGTGCGTGAAGAAACAGGTAATGTGCTTATCAGTCTAAGTATTTGTATGAATGTTTGTTGATTTGTGGTGCTCAGACTAGTGAGGGCCGCTTTTGATGATTCTTGCGTCAAAAGGTTTGTCTTAATCTTGAGACTGTCACTCAAGACAAACAACTTATCATAATTCTATATGGCGACCACCATAAAACATATTGTGAAAATTTTAAAAATAAGGTCGTCCAACTATGTTATGTGGGATATCATTGAATGAATATTTGGAAACTACGTTAAAGTTTTTCTTACCATTTTTAGTGAAGCTGGTTATCAACCATTCTGACTCATCCGTAGCAGCAAGTAACATAAGATAAAAGTTACGATTTTCGATTTATGACGTATAAAAAAATCTACTTACTAGATCTCGTTCAAACCAATATTTTCGGTGGAAGTTTACATGGTACATCATATATTTTTTTTTTAGTTTTTCATTCTCTTATTTTAGAAGTTACAGGGCCCCCCCCCTGTAACTTCTTACCACTTTTCCACTTTGACACATTCAAAGTGGAGAGACACTTGTCTCTCACTTGAAGTGTCTCTCGCGCAAACTATCAGTTTAGAAAAAAATTATATTATTATTAGAAACCTCAATATCAGTTTTGAAGACCTATCCATAGATACCCCACAAGTATGGGTTTGATCAAAGAAAAAAATTGAGTTTCAGTTCAAAGTATGGGGAACCCCAAAAAAATATTGTTTTTTTTTTCTATTTTTGTGTAAAAATCTTAATGCGGTTCACAGAATACATCTACTTACCAAGTTTCAACAGCATAGTTCTTATAGTTTCGGAAAAAAGTGGCAGTGACATACGGACAGACAGGCAGACAGACAGACATGACGAATCTATAAGGGTTCCGTTTTTTGACATTTGGCAACGGAACGCTAAAAAGGTGATTAAAAAGGTCCACAAACTATAATGTGCTAATGCAGCAAATATGCCAAACCCATCGTCATAAGCTTCTCCAACAACATTTACAAAAAACCCGCAGTTACCAAGTGAACTAACTTACAAACTCGGAGACTTCAAATTTGTCTCAATAATACTGTTAATAACTTCTACCGGTGTCAGTGTTGGCCTACGAAGACTGAGTAAATACTTGTTTACATGGCGCCACTTTATAAATGACAGTTTACTGTCATGAAATTGACTTAAACAGTCTGTATACTAAAATGCTAGACATTGAATCGTAACCATACAACAGTGGCCTAGATTTCCACTGTTTGACTTCAATTTGTTTTGTAACCAGGTTATAACTTTCTTCTGTATCTGTCTTTACTTCAGTTTTGTTATGCGCGTGACAAAATAAGCTATAAGAGTACCAAATTTCACAGGGACGAATTTTAGGAATCACTAGTGACTTGCTGTTTATAGTTTACTAGCGGACGTCCCGCGGTTTCACCCGCATAGTTCCCGTTCCCGTGGGAGTACGGGGATAAAATATATCCTATGTTACTCGTGGATAATGTAGCTTTCGAATGGTGAAAGAATTTTTAAAAACGGTCCAGTAGTTTTTAAGCCTATTCATTACAACCAAACAAACAAACAAACAAAGTTTTCCTCTTTATAATATTAGTGTAGATTAGAAATTCGCCGCACGCTACACCGTGCCGGGTCTGAGGCCCTACTCCCTAACGCTTCGTCCGTATATTCGGATCTATCCGCCTCTCTATCTCTGATAGAAATTAGCTTAAGTGGCAACGGGCAGGGCACATTACTCGCAGAACGGATGGCCGATGGGGCCGAAAAGTTCTAGAGTGGCGACCGCGAACCGGAAGACGTTGCGTTGGAAGGCCTTCCACTAGTTGGACCGATGACCTGGTAAAGGCTGCGGGAATCCGCTGGATGTGAATCGCACGGGACCGGTCAATGTGGCGACACTTGGGGGAGGCCTGTGTTCAGCAGTAGACGTCTTTCGGCTGAAATGATGATGATACGAATTTAGCTGCACTAAGAATTGATCTATTTCCTGATTTTACACTACATGATCTTCATTTCTGAGCCATTAAAACACAAAATCATCTTTATCAACATGATTGTGAGGCAATATACGGCGATTTGAGTCCAGCGATATATATTTATTTATTATATAATTTTCCTGCCCTTAGTCCAGTTTATTCGGGGTCGGCGCAGTATGTCTTCTTGTTCCAACCTTCTCTATTATACGTCATCTCAGCAGTCATCTCCTTCTCCTCTCTACCCTGACCTCTTGTGCCAGTCATGAGCAAATGGCTATACTATATTGAAATAAATACATTGCTCCTCAACCACTACCTAAGTTTGTCGCTTAGTGACTGGACAAGCAATGTAAAAATCATCAAACGATAGTTCAATAAGCGGACGCATCGCGTAGTGCCGCCGCTGTTTCTTACGACGAGTCAGTGATGTGCTGGTGTACCGATGTTTTTGTGTGGGTAAGTTGTATGGTGCATGGTAAATGCACGATGTGCTTGATGGCATAAGGTTTATAATTGATTGTGTAGTACGTTCTGTTTTAAGAAATGCGGGTGTGTGCGCGACTGCGTATCTATTGCTGTTACTGAACTGCATGTGTAGTAGTTGCCGTGTGGTAGGGATAAAGTGGAGACACAGGGTTCCGATACATTTTCGTCTAACGGGTATCTCCTTCTTTATTATATCTATGATAGCCATCCACATCCACATTCATACTCAATAAAATAAATTATCCTCAAAAATGGTTAATCTAGTCAAAATCAAGATCAAAATAATTTAATACACACAGTACTTATAAAACGTCGAAACAAAGGTGCACGGTTCGGGTTGGTCGTTTTCTATGGAGAAGAAACTATTTGGTTACTCAAACACTGGACCTATATAAACGCGTCTCACGCCAAAGTCCGGGCTCAAACTCCGACTAGTACGTACATGTTCAACTTTACGCGGCCCGATGTATGAAACTTGAACGATCCTAGTTGGTAAACTGGGAACTAAATGGAACGGACATCTGGGTTAGGATAATACACCCGGCTGAGTGGCGGTTGAAATATCAAATGTTATAGCATGGATACAGGTGAAATATTAAAGAAACTGACTGGATGTTTGGGGGACTTTAAAACTAGGGGCTACAACTACAAATGACCGCTTTACCAGAATCAAAATAGGAAAATAATATGAAACTATGCTGAAACTATGCTCCAAGTGTAGCTGGAATATCCCAGGTGTCCGTTTACCTACAATTTTGACGACCTGAATAGCGATTCTGCCGCTGCAACAAATGTGGACCTACTGGGCAAAAACTGTACTTAATATGAAAGTAACACCGAAACGACAAGAAGAATATTCGCAGACTCAGTTAATATTATTAATTGTCACTTTGGGGCTCTCATATTAATAACGTGGTATGATACTGCTAAAGTGGTGATTTCGGGGACCCTAGTGATGGTACATATATTCGGGTGAAATCTCGTTTTGTTATCCAGAAAATTTTGCTGTTATAGTATCCGATAATGCGGTGGATGAAGGTAAGCTAAGATCGTTTTGGTAATTTTTAGGAAACTAGTTTTATGAAAATAGCATGAACACAGTTTAGATATTTCGCTAGAGTTTTTTGAAAATGCGGTTATAATGTTATTTTGTATTGTTGAGAAAATGATATAAATAATCTGTAGAATAAAGAAAGAATTAAATGAAATCCCTTGTCAAATTAGAAGGCACAAACTGACAATCGACTAGCTCATCATCATCATCAGCCTATTAATGTTCCCACTGCTGGGATACCGGCCTCCTCTCTATAAGAGAGAATGGGATTATAGCCCATTCTCTACGCTGGTAATGGGCTATAGGATTATAGCCCATTCTCTACCACGCGGGCCCAGTGCGGATTGGTAGACCCCCCTGGCCCCAATCTAGTACATGTCGAGTAGCTCAACACGTTCAAAACAAAGTAAATAATCAATGTGTTCACTTTGCTCTCTCTAATGTAACATTCAGCGCCATCTCTTAGTCTCACATAGAACTAAGTTTCGTCTAGGACATCTTCTGCTCCTATAAATTATTGTATTGAATCTGGGTAAGTGACCAAAAATCATCACTAATTTCAGTACATCATTTTGTACCCCGGAGGTGGGGAGTGTACACACCGGGACAAACAGCTTAGTACGGCCGTTATTCCAAGTGCGTACGATGTGACTACGTTGAGACAATTGAGCCTGGATCAGTACCGAAAGCCCTACTGACGCCAACCTAGCCCTACAGTAACTACCTAGCACCCTAGTTATCCTAGCCCTATAGTAATTCCCTACCTAGCACCCTAGTAAAAGTTATCCTAACGCCCTAGCCTACCATACAAACCACATCAAACGTAGGTTACGTTGGTTATACGAGAGGGAAGTCTGTCACAAGGAGACCTACGGTGACAGACGGAATTTGGGTAGGAATAGGGTTTTGTGTACGTCGTGCAATGTACACAGGAAATGGTTTTCTTACTGGGAGATAAATCACACTCGACTCCAGCTTGATGACTCGTTTATTACAATAATGAACTTAATTATATACAATTTTGGTGGTAAATACACATTGATACCTATTTACATGTGTGTCGTGTGTGTATCGAGCCGATGAAGCAAAGATCTCAGTAGGCCACCTCTTAGTGCTGACGCTGTGCTGGTGTTGCCGGCGCGTGGACCGTATGTATGTCGCTCTCAATGCTGACGCTGTGATGCTGTTGTTGGCGCGTGTAACTATGGTATGTTCATGGTTGAACAGGGGGCTTAAAACCAGCTGTTTTCTAAAAAAGTGCCTAGATTTTTTTACGTACAGTCTAGAGTAAATAAATTTCCTCAATGTACATTCTTCGACACTGAAAATGTTACGCACAAAGAAAAAAAAACATAATTTTTATACCTTTATTATACAAGGCATGCAGCACATACAATATATTGTTCTGGGAAGTATTTTGTGTTTACGTAAACAAATAAATAGTTTAAGAAGAGAACGGTACATTTTTCCAAGAAACACAGTTATGAAAACAACCTTTTTTTCATATAAAATTGTTTGTAACTCGACATTCTGACAAGTCTGCTATATTTTCAAGAAACTGATTCATAAAGGTTGGTAGGTATTTGGTCCTTTTGAAAAATGAAAATGAAAAAGCGTTTATTCGTTGATAACTCATATTACAAAAAAAAATTACTTCTGCCAAACTGTTTTCCTTTCCTTTTTTGTTCCTTCCTACTCCATCCTTTTTTGTTATTTCATTTGTTAGGTAAAATGGCATTCCTCTTGATAACACTATACTACTTGACCCTGCCTCCTAACCAAAGCGATCGGACAAGTTGTCATTATTTAATTCGGCTACCGTCGCCGCTGGCATAAGTGCGACGCGATGGCGACGCTTTCGGTTTTGTCAACCAAGCAATACGTAACGGTTACAAGTATCGCTTTGGTTAGGACGCATCCTGTCTCGGAATATTTTTATACATAGTTACAAAATGTTTCATTTCTTCTTCATCCACCACTTCAAAACTTTTAAGTAAGAGAGTGCGTCTTTACCTTGTAGGTTTTACCTTCCTTGAAAACTTTCCCAGGGATTTTTTAGCAAAAATTAATACCAGTGGAAAACTTCTAGCCGCTTGTTTTATGATGTAAAGGCTTGTTACTTAAGATGGGAAGCAAATGCTTCAAGATAAAAAGTACTAAATAAATGTTTGGTCTAGTAGTCGGAAGCGCGAATGCTGAGCATTAGGTCCTAGATTAGGTAGTAGGTCCTGGATTAGATTTCCAGGTTGAGTAAAGTGTTACTGGGAATTTCTCAGTAGCAGCTAGCTTCAAAGGCTGGATTTACGCCCGATTGATGGTAATAGGCTCGCCCACTGTTACATGGAACTTAAACATAACTGGCGAAATGTGAACCATAGGTGCACATCCGCTTAAGGGGCCGGCGGAGGATGCGTATTTCATACAAACGTAATACCAAAATAATTTGTAAATCAAACATATTCTTCAGGTAGTGTGTATTAATTTCGATTGGATTACAGAATATCTAGGTTCCCAAATATACACTTTGAATGGACACTGATTTAAACTAGAGTTATGAGGAATTTAAAATTTCTATAGAAAACTTATTTTTCTCATAACTCTTGTTTAAATCAGTTTCCATTCAAAATATATATTTGGGAACCTAGATATTCTGTAATCCAATCGAAATAAATACACACTACCGTATGAATATGTTTGATTTACAAATTATTTTGGTATTACGTTTCTATGAAAGATGCATGCTCCGCCGGCCCCTTGACACTTCGGGAAATAGTGACATAGCTTTACTCCGGGTAAGCGGCATAGCTTTACAGTGGGAGTGTGACATAGCTTTACTACGGTTAAAGCTATGTCATACTATGCAATACAATAAATAAAAGGGATGACGATTGACTGAAAAAAAATATGATTAAGTATGTTTAGTCCGTCAGTTAGATTATCGAAAAATATTGGATACGTGTTTTTTGTTTTATCAAATTAATAAAAAAAATACGAAGACAAAACGAATCAAAGATCATGAGCTTGTGACGTGACGTCACAAGCTCATGCCGGTAAAAAATGTACCGAAATTTGACGTCACACGAATTTTCAACACACTGTCTCGTCTCCAATTTTTGTTAACGTGGAAAAGAAAATATGTGTCCAATATTTTTTGGAAATCTACGAGTATCTGACGGACTAATTAGATTAGACTAATTAGATTTTTTCTGTCGTCTACAGACGACAGAAAAAATATTTTATAATTTCTAAATCTACCTTTAACATAAACTTTAAACAATATGGCAACATCAGTGCCTAGTACACAAGCCTGGCACAACTATTAATTACCAACAGCTGTAACTTTGCCCGACCAATGCTGTAATTTACCTGTTAAGTCGCGACGAAGCATAAGTACCGATTATTAATAGCAGTTTAGGACCATAGTTTGAAAGTGTAGTTGAACTGGTTCTTTAGTCTAGGTTGAAAGTTCTTTACTGGCTTAGTTATAACAAACATTCATAAGTGTAATGTATAAGACCTGAATGTTAGTCGCGCTGACAGTCGGTGGCGGCGCGTATGGTCGGTCGAGACCTTGGTGAGAAGAAATCTCTTCCCACGCAATAAATATGTGTTTTAATAAAGTGACCTCGGCGTCAGTCGTACAACGTCCTTTGGTGAAATTAAAGAAAATTAATTTGGCTGGTACGTTTGTTTTTAATAAATCAATAGAGAGCAAGGGAGAGGAATAGGTTTCTGTAGTTCTAAGGGGTGCGATAAAAAACAAAAGTTCTGACGTTCACAGGACCTAATTTCATTCCATATACTTTTTTTTAGTATAACGATGAATTTATATTGAATTATTGATATAATTTCAGTTTACCTAATTATATATGGTTTAATTAACATTTTATAGAATGCACATTAATTGTACTAATATTCAGTTAGTATAATATTTAGTTTAAGTATATATTATTTAAAATCCTTAGTAACGTTTAATAAAATTTGAAACGAACTACTTTGTGTTCTAAATTTTTGCAAAAACTGATTGGACTATAAACCCCGGCTAATTTCGTGTTCCCCCCCGACCCCCTCGAGTGCCAGATCCCCTCTATTGTTGGAGAATCATCTGGGTTAGGTTAGGTTAGAACAGTGACCATTAGCGCGTGAAGGCGAGCGAGCGGATCGAGTCAAAGCCAGTTACAAGTTTTGCCAAAGCATCTTCCATTACTGACTCAAATATTGAGTAGTTCAGGTAATTAGGGGGTCTGTAAACACACACTATTATATGCTTATCAAGCTCAACACAAGACAATTCAATGCTATGTTTGACAGATTTATCGACTATATCCGAAACTTAGATTTAATACAATTTTTAACTAAGATCAATAAACCCTCTCGCATCTTAGATTTTCGGTTAAAGCAACTTTCCACGTTGTAATGATCATAATTTATTTGCATTGATTCATAATCGTTCATCCAATGTTCGGTAAAACAAATAATATCAAACTTGTTTTTTTTTCTAAAAATAGTTCTATTTCTTATTGTTTGGATGAAAATCCCTGAATATTCTAGTGAAATAATTTCAAGGAATTCTGCTCAACCCCTTTTTTACAAATATTTGTTGAGAGCTAGAAGATACCTCAAAGTTGACAGTTCTAACTAAATTGTCATTATTACCTTATATTGTCTTAGTGACTAGTTTAAATCTAAGCTTAAATGTGTATGTATAATCACAATTAGTATAATTACTAATTTCCGTAGAACTATTTACAAAAGACTGCGATATACCACTTAAATCTGAGTTTATATTAAAAGCTAATAGCCTCGCTAATTGAAGTCTAAAACTACTATTAGTTTTAGACGTCAAATAGCGAGGCTATTAGTAAGTACGCATTATTCCTAGTTGACTTCAATTTCTGAACGAAACTGTTATTAGTGTCGAAAAATGTCAACCTATTACTATAGTGACTAGCTGCTTTGTTATTGTTCTGAGTGACTAGCTAATAAACACTAAACGTAGTGATTATTTATACTCTGTGATAAACACCACATGCGATTGTTCAGGTTATTTAAGTAATGATTTTGCCTTCTTGAAAATTGCTGAAAGTATGGAAAGGCACACAGAATTATTTTCTTACAATTTAGTTTCAACAGTTGAGTGACATTGTCCGTGCTATCATCATTTTAGGTAGATTTCCTTTTTTTTTAAAAAAAATCTATCTAAAATGAACTATGACAATCTACCTATTGCTCTCTCACCTACGGGGATATATATGTATGTATACGTATGTATATGGGTGACAAGCAAAATTTAGCCACACTCTACAGGTCGCAATTATGAACCGATTGCTTTCAAACTTGGCCAAAAAATCGAAGAGGTCAAAACTTAGGCTAAGTTCGTGAATGGGCGGAATTCGTCCATGGGGGGCGGCTTTTCTAAAATCAGTTTTTTGGCCATAACTTTTTTCCTATGGAAAATTTTTGAACCTTTTTTCATTTTTATCATTTTGAGGAAAAATATGGACCACTTAAAATTAAAACTTTTTTGATGCAACCCCTAATTGGGGAGAGGTTGAAATTTCCAAAATTTTTGCGAAAAAAAATTATATCTCCGAAACAGTTAACATTTTGAGCGTCGCAAATATTTTTTTTGAAAGCATATTGTTTACTCTACAATTGTTACCTTTGAAGTTTAGCGATAAAACTTATAGTTTTCGAAATAAAAATTATATCTAAAAATTTGAGGGCGTTTCCATGCTAAACTCTTATGAGCGGATTTAAATAGGGTAAACTTTCCATTACAGGACAACGATTTTGAAATCATATTTTTTTTTGTAGATTGAACACATAAGTACAACTCTTTATACAAATTTTCAATAGTCGGACGCTCCAGCACCTCCGAAATCTACCTCCTCCTGCGGCTTGCCGGAGGGATTTTTTTATGTTCAAACTATTACCAACAAATACAGTTACAGTAGCATTAGGATCTATTCCTTCCTAGTAATGGATGACATTATCTGGTTGTAAGAAGCCTGAGGTGTACAATAATTTTGAGAAGAATGACTCAGATTGTTACAAATTAATTTTCCTAACCCTATTCCTAAATTATCTGAAAACATAATGGAGCAACCACAATGAGTGAACTACTTTCTGTGTTCCCTACTGGTGATGACCCTTGTACATTGTGTAGTGAATTTTGAATGGGTGGGTATACAGTCCGGAACACTGCCTAACCGGGCTGGGTCCTCCGTTACCTCAGGTAAGAGAGTGACCGGGCTGGATTCCCTTTGTGATGTACATTGAGTGTTGTTGAAGGTCATCATGTCTACGCTAAGGTGGTGATGCTGTGATCTGCGATAAATGGTTTGACTTAATGACATAAGACTCCACTATTCGTTTCTTATTAATTTTGGTGCGGGATCTAAGACAGTTCAACTGTTTCTCTTGGACTTCGTCGAGCGTCTTGGCGCTTTTCTGGTTTCTGGTATTGTGGTGCGGTATTGTATTCTGGTCGTTTGGGAATGTGTGGCGTGCTTGTTGCGTTCCTTGTTTTCAAATAAATAGCATATTATCATGACAGACAAAATATTATTCAAATTATTCCCGAGTATCTATAGTTGGTACAATATTTTTTGGCGGAAAGTTTTTAATAACCGCAAATCCAGATTCAATTTAGAATGCGATTAATAAAAATATACCATCTGCCGCCACGAAAAATTAAAGTAATTCCACAAGGAAATCTGAATATCGAAATACCTTTGTTTGTATTTAATTAATTTGAGCAAGCCACGATGAAACCACAGGCATTTATTGAATACAATATTTGATTAAATGCTTTATTTTATATTCATACTAGCTGATGGCCCCTACTTGGTCCGCATATAATAATGTGTAATATGTGGGTTTTGGTTTTAACTTTTTACGGCACGGTTGCTATTAGTTGACGTGGGCACCGCCAGGTTGTGACTCGAAACCAGTAAAAACTAAAGTCAAAAATAGTTGATGCCTCGTTTACATTGATCAAGTGTTTCCATCCAGCACTAGAGTTTAATGGCAAACCGGTCTTACCTAGTTGACAAACTAGCTTAATGTAGTTAGATCAGTTATTTACGCCTATATCCTAGTCAAAGGCTTCCTATTTGTTCCAAGCCGGTCAGTTCCAACGTAGAACCAGGACAAACAAATAATCAAACTACCATTACCATTTCAAAATATTTATTAGGGATTAGGACGTAAAAAAGTTATTTCATCAATCCAAATTGCCTAAAAATCAATATTTTACATAAAAAACTTTTCATGGGGTCGTAAAAATTGGATTTCCTTAAGCTTTTCCTTTGCTTTTATGAGTTTTTTTTGTAATAATGTACGCTTATATCACTTCCTCGACTTCATGCAACTCTTTCCATTATACATATCTAATTCCAAAATAAAATCTAAGCTATATTGGAACTCGTTATTTTACGCTTTTTTAATCGATCCAGAGGTAATTATATTTTACTTGAACAACTTATCTAAGGAGAACATAAATGTAACGTGGAGGAATGAGGAAATCGTTTAGCACGAATGTAGATGGCCATAAGAGTAGAGGAAGACCAAAGAAACGATGGATGGACTGTGCTAAGGATAATATGGCTATAATTGGAGGTGACTGTTGAGATGACGAGTAGGTAATAAGAAAAAAAAAACGTGAATTTATGTATGAATGACTAACATTAATCATCCTGTGACCAACTTCCTTGTAATCCTTTTTTTTGTTATGGTAAGGGCCTGCCTGGCGTGACGATCTGGACTCGTTCTTGACGGATTGGTCAGAAAGGGATATTGCAAACAGAATTGGAAAGTCATGGGGGAGGCCTTTGCCCAGCAGTGGGACAGAACAGGCTGGCATAAAAAAGGGTCTGCCTTCGTTCATAGTCTACCAACATAATAATAATATATATCATTTAATTCGGGTAACAAAAGACCCATATCACATATACCTTACGGACTAACATACATATTTATAAAAACCACTATACATTAATAAACTATTACACACGAGGAGACGCGAGACGGCGTCATGCTACGCTGCGTGGTGTCTCGTAGCCTTCCGCGGAATCACCGATATATGGACACCCTTCGGCCAAAACTCTTCCTTGAGGAAGGTCTCAATATGATGAGTCGGAACTCGCACCACGAACGACTTGTGTTGTGGCACGACTCCAACTTCTCAACCCTAAAGGTCCAGCTGGTCTTCACTCGGACATACTCCACGATCTCCTCAACCTTCGTGGTGTAATGCAGCCGGGACACATAGAGCTGCGTCGTTGGTATCGCCGGACGCAGCAGCATATTGAGTCCTGCCAGTGCGGTCCCGCACTGGTTCCGACTAGATGGCTTCTTCCTCTTCTTCTTCTCCACCATCACAAAGCCATCCTTGTCACACGTGGCCGTTGCTGGGCCTTGCTGTTTCGAACCCCGGACAGAAAGATGAAAGGGACATTTACAAGCTGTCAATTCCAATACATAAATATGTCGGGTTTGTCAGGATTAATTTCGTTAGGCTCGAGCATTTTGTGGGCAGAAGACGGGTTTCGTGCAATGAAAACTCACTGGATGCGATACACTGTTTATTGTCAGGTGCACGGTTCGCGTTGGTTGTTTCCATGGAGAAGAACCGGCAAGAAACTCCATGGTTACTCTTTTCAAACATATCTACACTGAGTAAACTAACGAATTACTTGACATTACACTTTCACACTATACGAGTAACACTGGGCACAATGAATCGGATACAGTTTCAAGACGTCTGAACTCCGCTGCGATCCGACCCAGAATGTCGTCCTCGCGGTGATCTGTTAACGTCAGGACTCTGTAGAAGCACGCCATGGCGGGGGGTAGACTGGTTTCTAGGTCGCGTGATGTCACCACTGGCGCGCTTTGATTCATTCCCGTGTCCATACCAATGACCGGATCCGACAAATACAATCCTGCTTCATAAACATAAGTTTAAAGATAAAGACAAACTAAACATCAATTTATCGCCCGTTCTATGTAGACAAACTATAAACACCAAATAGATTTTTCTAGAGAATGTTTATCGTGTTTTTATTGCTTTATTCGACGCCGGGAATCGGACCCCGTTTACGGCAAGTCATAAAGTAAGTTAGACGAGCATTTGTGAATGTTAAAATGTAACTAAACGATGTTAACTAGTGTGTTTAGATTATTTTAACCGTTGTTTTGTGTTTATCATAAGATTTTGGACCTTTAGATGTAACATTTTATGATACCAAAAATCATGGGCCTACCCCAAGTGTCGCCACATTGACCGGTGCTGTGCGACCTTCGCCAGGACATCGGTCCCCCTAGGGGGAGGCCTTCCAACGCAACGTCTTCCGATTCGGGGTCGCCACTTCAGAACTTTCCACTTTGATCAATGGGTCGAAAAAATTAATTAGTTGAATTTTCCATCGAATCCAACCTGAGCTAACCGCGTTCATGAGGGTCAATCACTTTCAACCTTATTACGTAGGGCTGAAGCTGCATATACCTAAAATACTCATACATACCAACACTTCGTATGTTACTGTTTCATATTCATTCTTAGCATGTATTGCTGGAGTACTAAACAAACACAAATAAGGATTAAAAGTGGTAGATCATTAGTGAATTCGGTAGTAGGTAGCTACTTGATTCGGTAGTTGATACTGCATGTTAGTTCACCTAATCTATCATAATAGCTTTAATAAGATTTGACAGCAGATAACGTAAGCAATGAGGGTGCTTACGTTACTTCACGTCATGTCAGGGTTTTGGCAGACCAATTCTTTTTTGCTTACAGGCATTGCTTTCCATAGATCACTTCTTTTATATTATTATTATAAGCCTATATCATTGAGAAGAGGCCGTGTCCCAGCAGTGAGATCATTATAGGCTGATGATGATGATAAGCCTATATTGTCCCACTGCAGGGCAAAGGCCTCCCTTCCCTCCTTCCACATTTCGCGATCTTGTGCGATTGTAGGCCATATCCTCTGCGAAAGAGTCTAGCTCATCCCGCCATCTCCTTCTGGGCCTGCCGCGTTGTCGTTTCCTGCTATTTGGTATCCACTGAGTGGTAATTTTTGTCCATTGCTCCTCCGACATGCGGCAGATGTGACCAGCCCAGTTCCACTTCAGCCTAGCAGCTATCATGCCAACATCAGCTATTTGGGTTTTGGAGCGAAGTATAGAGTTTCTGACGCGGTCTGTAAGTTTGACACCCAGTATGCTTCGCTCCATAGCTCGTTGGCAGACCCCAAGTGCGGACTTCTGACGATTTGTAAGTGACCACGTCTGCGCTCCATAGGTGAGGGTGGGGAGAATGCACATGTCCATGAGCTTTCGCTTAAGTGCGAGACGAGAGGGAGAGATCCCTTCATAAGATGTTTCATCGACCAGTAGCTCTTCCAGGCGTTCTCGGTGCGTCGAGCAACGTCTTTATCTTCTATGTCTTACCTGGAAAGAGACTATCTGGCCGAGGTATATGTACTCATGGACATATTCAATCACCACACCCCCAACCTCTATGCTACGCTCTGTGCTATTCGTCATGAGTTTTGTTTTACTCATATTCATTTTAAGTCGGACTTGGAGACTGGCGTGGCTCAGTTGATCGAGCATTAGCCCTAGCTCAGCTACTGAGGAAGAAAAAAGGACAATGTCGTCGGCGAAACAAAGATTAGTTAACCTCTTTCACTTCTTACAAACCAAAATTATTGGGTGTATTTTTTCTATAACCTTATTCCATTTAAATCACAAGCAATATAATTATATTTAAGAAACAAGTGAATATGCATCCACTAATTAGGCAGCCGTCAATCAAGTGCCAAAACTTCCTCATTCCGTCATTAATCGAAGTTAAAACTCCATTGAATCGTGAAACTTCGCAATACGGCATTCATAAAATATTGGCTGATCTAATTTGAAGTTTTCTGCTACTTCATTACTTGGCAAATGCTTCAGTTATAAGTATTAAATTACCCGGTTTGTTGACAATAGGATTATTACTGACTCTAGACATATTCTAGTTGGCCTTCGAACCCTAAATATACCAAAGCAGAGACAATCTCTCGAGATTCCCTTCTAAGGGTATTATTGTATTGTATGTCTTGCCCTCTCAAAGAGAGGAGGCCTGTGTCCCAGCAGTGGGAACATTAAAAGGCTGATAATAATGGATGTCTTTCCTCCGGTCACCTTCCTCAATGCTCCTAAACCCCTATCAATTAACCTATTCTGAGCCTACAGGCTCAGATTTCATGGACAGATATGCCAACTCTACAGCTACCCCTTAATAAATTTTCAATTTTCGAATGCATTAGGTTTAAAGTTGATTGGGGAAATTTGTCAGTTTCGGGTAATTTACGTGCTGGCGTCTATACGTTTGCAAAGTATCACAAATGATCGACCCGAATGGCGCAGCGGTAGTGAGGTTGCCTTACGTTCTAAGGGTCCCGGGTTCAAATCCTGGTAGGAGCAAATATTTGTGTGATGAGCATGGACATTTTTTTCCGAGTCATGGCTGTTTATTTGAATAATACGAGTAAGTACTTATGTATTTACAAACAAAAGTATGTGTGTAGTTTATCAACTATCTGGTGTCCACGAAACAAGCCTCGTTGCTTAGTGTGGGATTAGATGGCGCTGTGTGATGTCCCGCGATATATTTATTTATTTAAATAATAGTACAAACCAACCTTCATTTTGTACCGCATGCTTCGTCACCTACCCACTTGCTGACCTTATGACTGCGTCAGTGGGCGTAGTTCGCATAGTTTTATTTTGGGCCAAACATTTATTTGAACTTTTTACCAAATCGAAAACATTTTAAATATAGATCCAACACGTGAGTTATTTTTATTTTAGTCGGAACTAACTGACTAATAACTGAGGTGAAAACACAGAAAATAACTGCAGAATAATTTAATAATTAATTGTATCAATAAATACGGAGGTAACTGCCCTACATTGCCGAAAATATTGCGGTCCAAATTTAATTTGAATTGGAACCCAAACTACGCTAAACACAGTAATAATTTTATTTTCCCTAAAACATTTTTAGGCAAAATCGATATTGGAACTGAATTTTCTAAATAATATAGTGTAAGAATCGATATAATTTACAATGTTAATTTATTTATTTTTAGTCATACACAGTAATATAATCGACTATTTATTAATCGATTGTAATGTGTCAACGTCGCACAGACAGGTATTTGGTCCTAAAAGTTGGCCAAAAATATTTGGTACGCCTAATGGCTGTCAAACGATGTTTTATTTTAGTTTTAGCTTGGAAAAGGTAAAAAAAAGCGTATGTAATATAAACAAGCATTTATTCTTCATTTTCGTCGTCTTCATCAAAACTTAAATTTAAAATGTCACTTTCTAGTAGCAGATTTAAAACATCATTCGAAAGTGACAGATTTTTTTTATTCTTCCTCTTCCTCATGCCCGTCAGGACAGGGTCGGAAGTTAAGAGGAGCCTGTTAAAAACATCTGCGTTGCAATCAACCCGGGAAAACTTTCGGGCGTAGTTGAGCCGGAACATCCTAATGTGTTTGTTGCGGGCTTCTGCCGCTTCTTCGGACAGTTGTCCAATGGGAAGAATTGCTTCCCTTACCACTGAAGCCCCATGACGCAACACTTTATGCAATGTCGGAGACATAGGGTAAAACTTATACAAAGAAACGTACAACTTTGCCGTTTCTTGGCAATATCTTTCAAACATCTCGCAGTTTATTTTTAAACCACAGCATAATGTGTCCAAAATCACTTTTAATCTATAAATTAAATTTACGTCTATCCCCGTAATTGTCGCTGATACTTCGAAATTTTCAAAAAAACGTCTGCTAGTGTTTCCGTCATTGGTATTTCCAAAGTTGGCTTTTGGTATATCCACCAACAGACCGAGTTTCTCCCGGAACTTATCTTGGATTTCTTTTTTTTTATTTTCCACTGCTTGCTTTTCCTCGGCAGTAAGGCGAACGTTCCATTTTTTTACGGGCAATCTATAGGCCACATGTAAAATGCTCTCAAAAAATCTTATCCGAGCATGCAACAAAGATAAGCCGAATTCTAGGTTTTCTTTTTTGCATGGTCTCTCCTTCTCCAAATCATTAAACTGTAATGACGTGGCGCCGCATATGTAGCACCTCATGGTTGATTTAGTATGCGTAGCAGCATTGCATACTTTTCCATCAATCATGGTGAAAAGCATTTTATGCTTGATGGAAAAGCTGTCGACTTCGCTTTTAGTGAGCGCTGTTATTTGCGATTTAATATAGTCAATCTCTTCATTTGTCACATCTGTAGTTTCTTTTATGAATCTTATTCTTATTGGCCGACAATACCGTGGTGAAGATGGGGTAGGATTTTGCCACAGTATTTTTCTTTCCGGTCCGAAAATCAACTGAAGCGGTACCATGGAACTTTGGAATATGTTTGCGTCCGAATCGGCTTCATTTTCAAATTTCATTTTGTACTGCATCTGTTGAGATCCATCGCAGCCCCATTTACTTATTAATACTAATGATTGTTTTTCTGCTTCACTCAATTGTTCCACTGCCTCACCAAGATGTAAAATCAGTCGTCGTGCCGTGTGATCCATGAGATTTTGAACCTGTACTTCAGCGCACGTTTCAGTTACTCTGTGGATTTCAGGATAGCAATCTTTTTTTAACTTTTTCAAAATCGAATAGCACGGATAAAAACTTGGATTAGTATCTCGTACTACTTCATATTGGGCCTGTGTTAGTCCCGCTTCAACAAACATAAACAATGCACGTGAATGTGCTAATCTTTTTGATTTCTCCTGATCTTCTTCGTAGGTGCTTTTTTTCATAGCTACCGCATATTTCCTTGCTCTTCTGGGACTTTTTGTTAAATCTTTTACGATTTTTGATGCATCTACTTTGCCCGTCTCCCGTAATTTCATCTGTGTTGCATACGTCAATTCATCTGTGTCAGATGATCTTAGTTCTTTAGTTTTACGTCTTTTGCTTCTTTCACTCAACTCTAAAAACGATTTTTGAGGTCGACCGGGACTTTCTCCTACAACAAAAAACAATAGATGTACTCAAACAAATACTTTATATTACTAACTCTAAAATTAAAATTTAAGTTAAAAACTACTTATTGTGCGGGTAAACAAAATACTTCAAAGCATAACAATACAATAGAAGTAATGGAATTTGAGTATCACCTACCTGCTTTCGGTAGCGATATGCATCCTTTAAGCCACTCGGCATTGTTTTCTAGGAATCTCGCCTTTGTTTTGCGAGCAGCTAACCATTTTTGTTTAAATTGATGTCTGATGATCGATAGTTTTTGCTTTACATCAGCAATATTTTGGTCATTTTCTGCATATTGATTGAGCAGTTCCCGCTCCATACATTGCAACTTTTCATCAAAAGTTGAGGTATTTGAGCGTTCCATTATATTAAACAAATCATTTCGAGTCATAACTCTCATTCCAGAAGAGCCTATAACAAAAATACACCAAATATAAGTAAAACTTCAATTACTGAGTATCGAGCGTGTCTAGGGAAAAAAATCACCAAAAATAGAGGGGCACTTTGGGGCGGTTATTTCGTACTTAAATACCTCCTTAAAGGTCTATTCTAAAGCTAATCATTACAATTTTGGCTTAGAAATGATGAGAAATATATTAAAACTCCCTTTGATCTTCCAAAATGTGTTTTTTAAAAGCAGTTTCTTGGGGCTTACTTCTCAAGGGTATAAATTAAGAAAAGCTATAGATTACTTGTTAAAAGTAAGTGCCAAATAAAATACATACCTGGTTGTGCACAATCCATAATGAAAACCAACACAAAATCGTTCAGTTACAAGATGGCAAATATTTTAAAACAACGAAATCTGAGCGCATCGAACAATCACACGAACACTTTTGGCGAACGGTAACTTCCGACTGAGCCCACGACGTACTGGAAGGGGCTAGCACTTTGTGTTTTTTGCTATTGTTTGGAGCGGTTATCCTTGTTTTAGGAAACAATGGCTTAGAGGGAGTAGAACTAATATAAAAAAAATCGATTTTGGCCAGCTTTTAGGGTCAAATACCTGTCTGTGCGTCGGTGCGACATTGACACTTGACGTTACTTGTCTGTGGTCAACTCAAGTCGACCATATTATTTTTGGTTACTTCACTTGTTAACCGCGTGTTGAACTGTACAGTCGACAATAAATCTGTTTATATTCGGATAATCCTGCATATTTTATTTGGAAACTGAGTTGATCCTTCAGCTCAGAAGTGGGATAAACAAAACCCACGAGTTATTTCCACGCCAAGTGCATCATATGAAAAGATTCGTGAACTTACACAATGGACAAAGATATTGAAAATACACATAGTGAAGGCGAAAAATCAACGCGTAAACGGAGCCATCCTCGAAAAACTCATAAGAAATCGCATATTCGAAGCTCAAAGACGGAATATCGCGAAAAAGGTACAAGAAAAAAACTTCATAGAAGATCATCAGAAAATCATGAAGATTCCAATGAAGACAGCGTTGGTGAACTGAACAAAGAAGGCACGAGACGATCTACAACAAGAACTCCGCGTCGTTTGGGTTCGAAGCGCCGACGTACGAGCTCAAGAGATAGTTCAAGCTCAAGACACCGATCGAGACCAAGAAGCTGTTCGAGATCAAGAGGCCGTTCGAGATCAAGAAGCCGTTCGAGATCAAGCCGCCGTTCGAGATCGAGACGCCGTAAACATCACGGTTCGAGTACGTCGCCTGAAGATAACCATGTGAGTCGTTCTAATGTTAAAGATAATACTCAATTATTGTTGACTGAGTTAATTAAATCCATTTCTAATAATCGGCCAGAAGGCAATAAGTTTCCTATGCTTGGTAATGTTATACCAGAGTTTGATCCCATGATTAAAGGTCAGACTATTGACATGTGGCTTAGCAAAGTGGAAGATTGTGCTCGATTATATAAATGGGGTGATGACCAAACAATTCATTACGCGTTACCTAAGCTAAGCGGTGTGGCCAAAACATGGTATCAAACTCTGCCATCGATGTCGTTTTCGTGGCCCGAATGGAAAACTAAGCTGATTGAGTCATTTCCATCAAGTGACGATTACGCAGAACTCTTGACGGAGATGTTGTCTAAGAGGGCTAAATATAATGATTCTTTGGAACTATATTTCTATGAAAAAATTAATCTCTTACAAAGATGTGAAATTAAAGGTAAACGGGCGGTAGATTGTTTATTATATGGGATAGAGGATCGTAGCTTAAGACTGGGGGCAAAAGCGGTAAAATGTGAGGAACCGGAACAGGTATTAAAATACTTTCAATCCATTAAACAACAACCACGTGAATTAGATAATAGGGTTAAAGCAAATTATGATAAAAGGACAAACACTTATGTTGGTAACTCTTCTAAGCAAACGCCGAATTCCAAAGCAATAAGATCAAATGACAACAATAAGACTATTACTTGTTACAATTGTAAAGAATCCGGTCATTACAGTTTCAATTGCACAAAGAAAATTTTAAAATGTAATATTTGCAACAAAATAGGGCACTTATCTACTAACTGTTCAAGATTACCAAGTAACGATACGTCTAAACCTGAAATAAATCAAGAAAAGACAATTTTGGCATTAAATACAACGACTAATGTAAGTAATGATAAATATTTAATTGATTTGAAAATTAACGATCAACCTATGCGAGGGTATGTTGATTTAGGTAGCCAATGCACGTTATTACGTCATAGTGTCGCAAATAGGCTAGGCATTCAATGGTCATCGGAACAACTACCTACAATGCGTGGCATTGGAAACAATATAGTCCTGCCAATAGGCAGGGCGGTAATTAGGATAGAAATTCAAGGTATAACGGAGACAATCGATAGCTATATTGTTGAAGACAGCGTGATTAAATATGATGTTCTGATTGGTCATAGCTTTACTGAGATACCGAGTATAACTATAACTAAAACTAGTGATGCTCTTATATTTGGACAAACCTTAACAACGAAACTTAGACTTTTACTTCTCAATGATGTCTCAGTTTCACCACGTGACACATGCGTAATAAAAATAAACACTGATAAGGATTTTTCTGGTGTCGTATACGTAAACGGTTCCTTGCGGGGTTGTACTGGAATGGAATATTATTTAATGCCAGGTGAATACAATATACTAAACGGTACTAGCGCACTGTTAATACAAAACATATCAAATAATATATTAAAACTTAAACAAGGAACACTGATGACACGTGCTTCTTATACTGATAAATTTTTGAATATTAATATATTGGACTTTAACGATTCAAATGCACATTTATCATTGAATTGCGGTAAACATTTGTCTAGTAGTGAAATTCAACAATTGAAAAACTCCCTGCAGAAGTATAATGAATGTTTTTCACGTAATATGATGGATTTAGGTTACTCTAATGTAGAAAAGATGGAAATAGATTTGATTGATACGAAACCGGTAGTTTATAGGCCCTATAGACTGTCTTACCCGGAGAGAGAACTCGTTAAATCAATGGTACAAGAAATGCTCGACGCAGATATCATATGTGAATCTAATTCATCGTATGCTAGCCCCGTTCTTCTTGTTAAGAAGAAAACGGGGGATAAACGTCTTTGTATTGATTACCGTGCATTAAATAGGAAAACCAAAAAGGAGCATTTCCCCCTACCATTGATCGATGATCAATTGGATCGATTATCAGGTAACTCAGTATTTATAAGTTTAGATTTAGCGTCAGGATACTACCAACTACCAGTAGGGGAAAACTCCCAAGACAAAACGGCTTTCGTGACCCCTGACGGTCAATACCAATTTAAAAGAATGCCCTTTGGATTAACGAACGCACCGTCAGTCTTCCAAAGAGCAATGAATAGAATCTTGTCGAAAATAGATTACACATTAGTCTTTATGGATGACATTTTAATCCCAGCGCGCACATTTGACGAAGGTTTAGGCAGACTAGATGAGGTTCTGAATATTTTTCGCGAAGCGAATCTTACTCTTAAGCTAGAAAAATGTTTTTTCTTCTATAAACAAATCGATTTCCTAGGCTTTGAAGTTAGTGGATCAGGTATACGGCCCGGTTCTCGCAAAACAGTCGCTGTATCAAATTTTCCTGTACCTAAAAATGTTCACGAAGTTAGACGCTTTATAGGGTTAGCTAGCTTTTTTAGGCGCTTTGTAAAAGACTTCTCACTGATAGCTCGACCATTAACGGATTTATTAAAGAAGCAGTTTCAATGGAAATGGACAGATGAACATACATTAGCATTCGAAACTCTGAAAAGTAAATTAATAGAAAGACCTTTACTCGCGTTGTATGACAGTAAATTAGAAACGGAGTTACATACCGATGCATCAAAGTACGGTATTGCAGGTATTCTGATGCAACGTAGTCAGGACGGACTTATGAGACCCGTAGCTTATTACAGTCGAAAAACTACAAATGACGAACAGAAATTACATTCCTTTGATTTAAAAACTCTTGCGGTAATAGCTTCGTTAAATAGATTTCGCGTTTATTTACTAGGACTGAAATTTAAAATTATAACAGACTGTAATGCGTTACGGACTACAATGACAAAAAGAGATTTAGTACCTAGAATAGGCCGATGGTGGGTGCAACTGCAGGAGTATGACTGTGAGATAGAATACAGAGCAGGCTCAAATATGTCACACGTGGATGCTCTCAGCCGTGCTCCTGTTGATGAACCCACTAATGTAGACGGAATTCACATAATAGACATACTTACTGTGGATGCTCAGGACTGGATTGCTACCGTTCAAAGTGACGATGATGAGGTTAAAAGAATTAAAGAAATTCTATCGAGCAAAGATACTACGTTTATTGTAGACGTTCATAAAAATTATCAATTGAAGGGTAATTACGTATACAGAATAATTGATAATGGACTACGTTGGGTGGTTCCAAAATCAGTAAGGTGGCAATTGTTAAAAATGAACCATGACGACGTCGGTCATTTCGGTCACGATAAAACATTAAAAAGACTTAAAGATTCATTTTGGTTTCCCAAGATGAGACGATTTACAAAAAAATATGTAAGTGCTTGTCTGGAATGCGCTTATCATAAAACACCTGGAGGACCTAAAGAAGGACTACTTCATCCTATTCCTAAGCCAGACATACCCTTCCACACGTTGCATGCCGATCATCTGGGCCCGTTTGTTCGTTCGCGGAGAGGCAACATGTATTTATTGATAATTATAGACGCTTTTACTAAATTTATTGCCATAAAACCCGTTAGAGACACAAAAACTGCTACCGCTATTCGCATATTTAAAGAATATTTTAGTTACTTTGGAGCACCTACGCGGTTGATAACGGACAGAGGTTCATGTTTCACAAGTGTCAAATTTAAAAACTTTATAGAAAATGCTGGTATTAAACACATCTTAAATGCCGTCGCAACTCCGCGAGCAAACGGACAGGTCGAACGGTTTAACCGAACAGTCTTGGACGCTCTCAGTACTAAGTGTCACGATAAAAGCGATAACTCTTGGGATGAGTATGTGAACGAGATACAGTTAGGTTTAAATACGTCGGTTAATAAGACAACCGGTAAAAGTCCTTCGGAATTGTTATTTGGATATAAAGTTAAAGGTGTCACGGAAAATTTACTAAGTGATGTAATTAATACAACGATAGAACGAGTCAGCGGTAATGACCTAATAGACCTAAGAAATGAATCTATACGTAAAATTGAAGATGCACAAAAGGCGACAAAACATCATTACGACAAGCATAGAAAACCGGCAAGAAAGTATAGCGAGGGAGATCTTGTTAGACTGGAAAGAACAACTTTTGACAAAGATAGAGTAGGAAAATCTAAAAAGCTCCTAGCCAAATTTCATGGTCCTTACAGAATAGTTAAAATACTACATAACGATAGATTTTTAGTGGAGGATACTCCTCTTACAAGAAAAGGATCCAAAAAATATGAGAATATAGTTTCAATTGATAAAATACATCCGTGGTTAAATTTTAAGGGATTTGAAAGCGAAAACGATAGCGATGTTAATGATAGTACAGATGAAAGTGATTGTAATAATGATAAGAGTAAATAAATAAAAACACGATAAGAATATAAAATATGTAATAGATACAGAAATAATAATATTCAGTGCTTTATGTGTAAACATTGCATTAGTTAAGTAGATTCATTATAAGAGTGTTAGAGTTAAATGTAAACAGCGCAGATCGTGACAGACTATACTAGTATGGGCTGTGAGTGTCAGCACTCGTTGTGCAGATGACGCAGATCACGGCAGACTGTACTGGTATAGGTCGCGAGCGTACGATTAGATATGACGCAGATCGTGACAGACTATGCCGTATGGGCTGTGAGCGTCAGCACTAGTTGTGCAGATGACGCAGATCACGGCAGACTGTACTGGTATAGGTCGCGAGCGTACGATTAGATAGGACGCAGATCGTGACAGACTATGCTGTATGGGCTGTGAGCGTCAGCACTAGTTGTGCAGATGACGCAGATCACAGCAGACTGTACTGGTATAGGTCGCGAGCGTCCGATTAAATACGACGCAGATCACGAGAAGATTATCCTGGTACGGGTTGTGAGCGTCAGCGCTCGTTGCGCAGATGACGTAAATCGCGACAAACTGTACTAGCATAAATCGTGAGCGCCAAATGATTTATATCGTGATTAATTATAATAATATAGATTTTGGACGGCGGTCCTGAATGTGATGAGAGCTACTACTAGAACTTATAGCATGTCTGGCTATAATTTGAAGTGAAGAAATAATAGTAATTTAGCTAATTATAATAATATTAATTATGAGCAATCGATGTTAATTATAGTAGAGGTAAATCCAAGTATGCACACAAAATGTTTATGTTTCTACATTGAGTGATATCTGAACAGATGTAACATTGTTATTTAAATAATTATTCTTAATCGTACTAGATTGTGTTTGATTGTTGTGTATCTATGCTGATAATGTTTATCAATGTGTGAGGACCCACCTTTATTAGGATGGCCGAGCTGTAAGAATCGATATAATTTACAATGTTAATTTATTTATTTTAAGTCATACACAGTAATATAATCGACTATTTATTAATCGATTGTAATGTGTCAACGTCGGTGCGACATTGACACTTGACGTTACTTGTCTGTGGTCAACTCAAGTCGACCATATTATTTTTGGTTACTTCACTTGTTAACCGCGTGTTGAACTGTACAGTCGACAATAAATCTGTTTATATTCGGATAATCCTGCATATTTTATTTGGAAACTGAGTTGATCCTTCAATAGTAAAGTCGTTTCTAAATAATATAATAAAATCGTGGGTTCAAACCTAGGCAGGCGCATTACTTTGTGTAATTTATTTCATCACCACAGCTCTCAAAAACGGTGAAGGAAAACATCGTGAGGAAACCGGCATGTCCCAGAACCAAAAATTCGAAGACATGTGACATCTACCAACCTCAACAACATCTACCTACCCGCACTGCAAAATAAAATGTACGCATACGCAAAATACGCGCTTTGACGTGGAGTTGCGGACACCAGCCCGTTATACAATACAATATAATATCAAGTAGGCTATTTTTAGGAAATAATGTGAGACAAAAGAAAAGGAAATATTCATCCTTACCAGAATCGAATGCAAACCTTAGGGCCTAATCACACTAGCGAGTTGCGAGCGAGTGGAAAGCGGGGCGAGGGCGTAGCGAGCTCGTCGCGAGTTCGCAACATGTGCACGGTGAACACTCCGCGGTTGCGTAGCGAGCTTGCCGGGAAGACGCCGCGGGTGGGCAGTTAAGAGTAACCATAGAGTTTCTTGTCGGTTCTTCTGCATGAAAACGACGAACGCGAACCATGCACCTTTTTCGACGTTTTCATAAGTAGGCATCTAGGCATAAGTGAAATAAAATATCTTGATTTTGATGGGTTGATTTTTCCAACTAAATTAAAGTTAAATGAAATCCTTGTATTGAACTAACCAAAAGCAAATGAAATCTGCAAGTACCTACATAATGTTTCTACATAAAATTTACATGAGGCTTTTCGAACAGTCCCATACATTTTACAACCATTTTCACTGTATAGAATGTGATTTTGACCTGAACCCTTGAGCACATACTTAGATATAACGCGAGTTTTAAAACCCTAAACCTTTTAATATTAAAGAGAGAAGCAACAAAAGTGGCAAACACTTCCGTAATATATTTATCGCTAGCCGCGATTTAAACTTCGCTTCAAATTTAAACTTAACAGTTAAGCGCTGCAGCAGTAAATAATCCGGTATAATACTTTTAAACTCAGTTAAAAATCTTAAACTCGGATGTATAAAATTGCGTCTATAAATGTTTGGCAAAACCTAAACTGTCATGGTTGATTCACAAAGAAATCGGGGTGGTCTTCCAATCAAACCAAATACAGCTGAATACCAGTATTTTACATGGAGTAACTGCTTATCTGACCTCCACATCCCCTTGGTAAGACAGATAATCAGACTTTCGGGCCACTTAGTATTTGTAATAACTGTCTTTTGACATCGACTTAAGGCACGGAGGAAACACGATACCTATGTATCGTGGTTACCCATCCACAGGCCAGCCTAGGCAAGCAGGTCTTAAGCTAAAGCGAGCGGCTGTTATTATTTTGTTTTATCAAGCTATTTTTTTAACAACAGAGTGGTCAAAACAGTTTTTTTAAGTATCTATGCCAGCTCAATGTCACTCCTCTAAAGTTATAAACTCACCAGCTGTTGAAACCTACTCCGAACTCCTTCAAACAGAGGCCACAAAAAAGGGTCAAACACATGTTATGAATAGAAGAGCTACAGTGATGTCAATATTTATGGGAAAACTTCAAGTGCTTGTAAACGTCCGACCCGCGTCCGGCTATAAAACTCTACAACTATTTTCCTGATCTTTTTTATTGTAGATTTGGAAATAATAACTATTAAGTCTATTTGATTTTGATTTCAGTCTTCAACGGTGTTTAGTTAGTTGAGACAGGTAATTTCTTTTGATTGAGGAAATCTATGTGGAGAGGATGAGTGAATGGTATGGTGACTAACAAAAAGTACAAGAGGAGCTATGATGTGAGTGGCAGCGCCGAGAAGGGACGCCCTAGAAGGACATACTACTGACCTTATTGGTGAGGTTTTTCAGAAAGGTCAAATCAAAAGAAATCATTTATTTTTGCAGAAAACACTGTTACAATGGTGTTGAAAAGATTTACATGTTTCAAGTGATTATATCGTAAGGCATGCAAAATGTATACAATCATAAAATAAAATCAATAAATTAAAGGTCAGGTAAATTAATTTAAAAGTAAATAAAAACAAACAAAATATTAAGATATTAAATTAATTCAATGTTATACAGATTAGTTTTTATTTGAATGTCATTTATATCTGGAATTGTTACAATATTTAAAGATAGATACCTCCATAATAATTGTTATTGCTTGATGTCACTGTGAGCTTTTAAGTTTAGAAAAAATATCGGTTAAGAATTCGTTTAAATTATAGTAGCATTTAATAAATAAAAGGCTCTTCAGGCTTTTCTTAAATAAGGTAGTATTCATTGCCCTTATTTCTTTTGGTAATTTATTGAAAATTACAGGAAGGAGGTCAGGTACGTATTACTCCTAGTGTCGTGTAGTCCGTAGGGTAAACTTGCATAATTCGTACCCCTTAAGAGAAAACCATCATATTTAGAAAATTAGGAAAGATAAATTAGTTTTAATTAAAAGTATTTTTTGTTTACTAAATGCTTTATTGTTTCTATAATCAAATTTAACATAAACCTTATAAACTTCTCAAAAATAAACAATTAAAAAAAAAACTAAAAAAGTACGATTTAAGACCATTCATCCCAAATCGTACTGCTATATCCTTAATTCGTACTTTGAGATCCATTCATTGGTATACAGTATTGAGAATCATCATCATAATCAACAATGTGTTATAAAATAAAACTGTTTTGAAAACATATTTTATTTCCTTTCTTGTCTCTGTACACCGTGATCTGTTTCGCTTTTGTTTATTTTATTCGTGTCGCCATTGATATCGTGATCAGTTGGTAACACGATAACGAGGGGAAACGGATAACGATATCAGTGGATACAACTCACCGTGATCCGTGGCCAACGTGATCAGATACTTGTGATCGGTGGAGACAAACCCGTAATTCTTAACAATTCGACGGATGGTTTTCGCCAATTCAATGGCAATCATCGCTAAATCGTACCAGTACGTTTTAAGCTTGTTTCAAGAACTTAACTCGAGTACGAAATCGGAGCAAGAGTCAATCAAATTTAAAATTTACCGGCAAAAAAATTGACAACAGTTACGAGTATGATAACACGTCAGATGAAAATCGCAAAGATACACATTAATACGTATCAAATCGTAAAAAAAACCGACTTCAAAAAAAAAAACAAAAAAAGTGAAAATAAACTTTAGCTTCTGAAAGTCGGTGACCTTTGTTTGATTGATTTAGTTTTTTTGTCACCGACTTCAGAGCTAAAGTTATTTTTCACTTTTTTGTTTTTTTTTTGAAGTCGGTTTTATTTTTTGCAAAAAGTTTTTATTTTCACTTTTTAGTGTTTCTCATGTGCTTGATATACATGGAAAGTGCATTACCGTTACAATTACATCAAGCCCAAAACACGA